>QEOT01123654.1:13167-38318 GCA_003123785.1 Pterocarya stenoptera
GTGTAAGAAGAATGGTGAATCAATAGATCATCTGATTTTACATTGTGAGGTGGCCAGGACCATGTGGGATATTTTTTTGTAGGAATTGGATCATCATGGGTTATGCCTCTTAGACTCCAAGGTAACTCACAAATGGCAGCAATCTGGAGAATGGTTCATATATGTATGTATTGGTTTATTTGGTGGGAGAGAAATGATAGAAGCTTTGAAGATGGCGAGAGAACAATTGAGGAGCTTAAAGTTTTCTTTTTTAAATCATTGTTCCTATAGGCGGGGGCCATTGTTTGTAATGGGCTAAATGTCCATGATTTTCTTCTTTCGATTGTAAACTCTAATTAGGTACTTCTCATGTCTACTCCCTGTGTACTTAGGTTTTGCCTACTTTTTTGAATAAAACTTCTTGATTACCTATCAAAAAATGACACCAATCAATGAAATATAAAACGAGGCAAAAGGAATCTTACACCACCATATTCACTTCTTCCAAGATTACACTAAACTAATATCTCTCTAGCAACATATTCGTATGTGAAGAAAAAGCAGTCAGTTTCAGAAATATATCTCTCAAAAAACACATTCTTGCCACAATCATGCACCCATCGAATTTTGCAAAAAACATACTGAAAATGACAATTATATAATTTAAAAAATGTGACAAGTATAACCTCCATAGTTTCTGCATTATTTCCTTTTCTAGATCCTTGCAATTTTCCCATCTCTCTTTCAACTTCAGTACACATCCTATCATACTGCCACAAGAAAAATAAAAAATTTGAAACCAAAGAACTCTAAACAAGGAAAAAAACCTCTAAACAACAAGATTAAAAATAAAGCAAAAGAGATGCTTAACTTACTCATTATGATACTTCTGCAACTTTGAGTAATATATTTTTTTCTCAGCCTTTAAACATCGTTCCCGATGAAGAACTGCATCAGGGTGAAGACTGCCAGAACAAAGTGAAGCACCCCTGCAAGCATATATGATTCAGACACATTCACTAAATTGAACTTGGTAGTTAGATTACAGAGCATAAGGAACACTTCTTTCGAACGCCAACCATATATGGAGTTCGCTTTTTGCTTTTCAGATTTCTGTCTCTGAGACTAAAGTGCAATAAGATTGCAGCCATAGCATTTTAGAAACTAATAGCAGGTCGGGCATATAAAAGATGCCATCAAAATAATGGAAAGCTAAATACAACATTGTGGAAATACACCATTTCCATCAACAGAGTGCAAAATGAGGAAACAATAAAAACAAAAGGCTGTAGTTACATGATTTGCAGTAGAAAATGAGAGGAATAAACAGAAAGTTCAGCCAAACCAAGCAACTCTTTTTCTGTAAGGCCTCGTTTGGTTACACAAATGAGATGAGATAAGATAAAAGTTGAAAGTTGAATAAAATATAATTAGAATATAAGTTTTTAATATAATTTTTGTTTTAAAATTTGAAAAAGTTGAATTTTTTATTATATTTTGTGTGAAAATTTGAAAAAATTGTAATGATTAGATGAAATAGTTTCATTTGTGTAACCAAACCAGGCCAAATTTCCTGGGTTCTCTTCTCCTGAATGAAGATTGGCATTAAAATGCAAAGTTGAATTTCCTGTGTCTTTTGAAGGAAAAAATTATTCTTCAATTTCACCCAGTAAGTGAAAAAGGTGACAAGCCCAATGAGCCAGCCTACAATGATCATTACTACTAGTCATTTGTACTACTGGATGTCTTTTGTAATTGCCACCTAGAAGATACTTTCCCAAAAAATGAAAAAAAAAAAAGGTGCTATGTTCGAATTAATAACATAATTTGGATCTTTAAATTTGAATATTTAGCCAAAGGAAAATAACCGATCCATGCACAAAAACTCAAAACACATTCAGAACTATAAAAAAACTCAAGCATTCTAAAAAGTACGTCTACAAACAGGTGTCAGTAAATTAATAATAGTTAAGCCTTTTTTTTTTATAAGTAAGAAGTCATTGTATTGATAAAGATAGGCATAGCCCAAGTACACCGGAGGTATACTTATGAGTACACCAAATTAAGAACTAGAAACTGTTACAAGAAAGTTATGGATGCTGAGACCATATAACTCTAAAGCAACGGCCCACATAAATAAAGTCTTCCAAAAAAAATCTCCTAAATTCCTCCGAGGAACGTTCATGATCCTCAAAAAGTCTATCGTTTCTTTCTCTCCAAATACACTTAAAAATACAAATAGGAGCCATCTTTCACACTGCTGCAATCTGTGGTGTCCCTGTGATCCCTCTCCAGCTAGCTAGTGATTCCACCACCCTTGCATTACCCAAGCTAGTCTCATACTGCTGAAAAAGTAATTCCATATGTCCCTTGCAAAATCACAATATAAGAGCAAATGGTCTATCATTTCCCCACTATTTCTGCACATATAATACCAGTTCATAATTATAATTCCCCTCCTTCTTAGATTATCACTGATGAGGATCTTCCCTAGAGCTGCTGTCCAAACAAAGAACGCAGCCTTGGAATGTGCTTTACTCCTCCATATGTTCTTCCACGGAAAATTGGGCCTAGTTTGAGCTGAAAGTATGTCATAGAAAGAGCGTACCGAGACTTTCTTTTTCTTAGAAGGTCTCCATTCCATCTTGTCTTCAGCTGGAACCCCAACAATGATGTTATACAGCAGGTTGAAGAACTCCTCCAGCACACTCACTTAATCTTGTGCCTCCTTAGTGAGGTTGATATTCCACACCTGTGAACCATGACTAATTGCCCTCACATCAGCCACCATAACTTCCTTATCTTGTGCAATTCTGAAAATATTAGGATAAGCATCCTTAAGAGCTGAATCTCCCACCCACACATCATACCAAAAGCTAATTCTGCTGCCATCCCCTAAACACAGCCTAGTGTTACTCGAATAATCCCCCCACCCTTGCCATATATACTTCCACGACCCAACACCATAAGCCCCCCTCCCCTCATTAGAACACCAACCCCCCTTGCACTCCCATACTCTGCATCAATCACTCCTTTCCATAAGGCTTCATTATCATGATTATAACGCCACAACCATTTCCCTAATAGAGCCTTATTAAAGAACCTAATATTATAGACCCCCAACCCACCATCTCTCAAAGGAGTACACACTCTATCCCAACCAACTAGATGAAACTAAAACTCATCACCTACACCACTCCACAGAAAATCACGTTGGAGTTTCTCAATCCTAGATGGAATGCTTGCCAAAAGGGAAAATAAAGACAAAACATATGTGGGAAGGTTAGATAGAGTGCTCTTTATAAGTATGATCCGCCCCCTTTCGATAAGTATAACATTTTCCACCCCGCCAACCTACGCTCTAATTTCCCTAACACCTCCTCCCAAATTGTCTTGGCTTTGAAAGTTGCTCCCAACAGAAAACCAAGATACTTCAATGGCAGCAAAGAAACCACACAAGCCAATATGCTGGCCAATCCTCTAATGTTTCTTACCTCACCCACCACAACCATCTCCATTTTAGCAAGGTTTATCTTTAATCCGGATGCCGCTTCAAAACATAGTAAGATGACCTTCAAAGATTGAATATGTCCTGCCTTGTCCTCACAAAACAGCAATGTATCATCTGCAAACAAAAGACGAGAAATAGTGGTGGAGCCATGGTTAGCAGCCCCCGCTGAAAATCATGAAAAAAAAAAAACCCTCTACAGCAGATGACACCATTCTACTAAGAGCTTCCATCACAAGAACAAATAAGAGTGGTGATAGTGGATCACATTGTTGTAGCCCCCGCAAACTATTAAAAAAATCCGCAAGATCACCAGTTACCAAAACTGAGAAATGACCCTTGCCTTATATACTTCCACAACCCAACACCATAAGCCCCCCTCCCCTCATTAGAACACCAACCCCCCTTTGCACTCCCATACTTCGCATCAATCACCCCTTTCCATAAGGCTTCCCTCTCATGATTATAACGCCACAACCATTTCCCTAATAGAGCCTTATTAAAGAACCTAACATTACGGACCCCCAACCCACCATCTCTCAAAGGAGTACACACTCTATCCCAACCAATTAGATGAAATTTAAACTCATCACCTAGACCACTCCACAGAAAATCACGTTGGAGTTTCTCAATCCTAGATGCAATGCTTGCCGGAAGGGGAAATAAAGACAAGAAATATGTGGGAAAGCTAGATAGAGTGCTCTTTATAAGTGTGATCCGCCCCCCTTTCGATAAGTATAACCTTTTCCACTCAGCCAACCTACACTCTAATTTCTCTAACACCTCCCAAATTATCTTGGCTTTGAAAGTTGCTTCCAACGGAAGACCAAGATACTTCAATGGCAGTGAAGAAACCACACAACCCAATATGCTAGCCAATCCTCTAATGTTTCTTACCTCACCCACCACAACCATCTCCGTTTTAGCAAGGTTTATCTTTAATCCAGATGCCACTTCAAAACATAGTAAGATGGCCTTCAAAGATTGAATATGTCCTGCCTTATCCTCACAAAACAGCAACGTATCATCTGAAAACAAAAGATGAGAAATAGTGGTGGAGCCATGGTTAGTAGCCCCAGCTGAAAATCCTAAAAAAAACCCCCTCTATAGTAGTCGACACCATTCTACTAAGAGCTTCCATCACAAGAACAAATAAGAGTGGTGATAGTGGATCACCTTGTCGTAGCCCCCGCGAACTATTAAAGAAACCCACAGAATCACCATTTACCAAAACCGAGAAACAAGCCGTTGACACTCAATGCTTCATCCACCCCCATCATCTTTCCCCAAAACCACATCTACTTAACAAATAAAACAGAAAATTCCAGTTGACATGGTCATAGGCCTTCTCCATATCCAGTTTACATAAAATACCCAGTGCTCCCAATTTAAGCTTGTTGTTCAGGCATTCATTAGCTATAAAAACCGAATCCAATATTTGTCTACCTCTCACAAATGCATTTTGGGACTTAGAAATAATCTTATCCATAACAATGTTCATCCTATTGGCAATAACCTTGGCAATTATCTTGTACATACTGCCCACAAGGCTAATAGGCCTGAAATCTTGCACCTTTATTGCACCAACCATTTTAGGGACAAGTGCAATAAAAGTAGCATTTAAACTTTTCTCAAATTCTCCAAACGAAAAAAATTCCTGAAAAACCTACATAACCTCACCTCCCACCACTTCCCAACAAGCCTGGAAAAATGCCATAGTAAAGCCGTCCGGACCCGGCGCTTTATCGTTATTCATTTTTCTGATTACTAGTCGTACATCTTCCTCTTCAAATGGTCTCTCTAACCAAACCATATTGTTTTGATCAATGACCTCAAAAGCTAGACCTTCTACTTTTGGTCTCCATGCATAAGATTCCGTCAACAATTGTTTAAAATGTCCAACAACATGATCTCTAATTACTGGTTGATCTGATGATAAACCTCCATCAATAGTCATGGACTCTATGGCATTAACCCTCCTATGTGAATTTGCAACTCAATGAAAAAACTTCGTACATCTATCCCCCTCCCTCAGCCACAATGCCCTTGACTTTTGCCTCCACAAGATCTCCTCCATTAATATCAACCTTTCTACGTCTAAGACAACTTGGCCTTTGCGTTCATTATCATCTTCTACACCCTCCAATCTTTGCAATTCTTGTAGGAGATCCTTTTTTTGCAAGGTTACATTACCAAATACTTGTTCATTCCATGTCTTCAAATCCACCTTCAAAGCTCAAGGAACATCCCACCAAGTACATAAGCATGCCAACTCATCCCAAAGCAACCGTCATTCACTATCCAAATTAGGGCCATAAACCCCAGCAAAGGCCCATTCAAAACCATCTACAGAATTTTTAAAGGAACACCCCACTGAGTATTCTCCCACAAATTCGTCAATGTTCTCCACCACCCTCTTGTCCCACATAACCAAAATTCCACCCAAAGGCCCCTTTGAAGGTAAGTATGACCATCCTACATATTGACAACTCCAAATACTCCAAATAGTTCTTCTTGTAATAATCTTCAATTTTGTTTCCTACAAGCAAATAATGTTCATCTGCCATTGTCTTAACAAAGACCTTATTCGAAGGCGTTTATTTATCTCATTTAACCCCCTAACATTCCAAATCAGAATTTTGGACTTCATTTATCAACTATTTCAGCCCTCCCTTTATTCATACCACGACTTGCACTCCCCTCCTTTCCATCATAGTTAATGGACCAATCAAGCCGCTTCAACTCCCTACTTCTTTTTGGCCCTGCTCCCTATTGTAGATGGCCCACCTCAATGGCTATTAACAAAGCTCTAAACTTATCAGCATATCCCTCACACGAAATCCACACCACACTCCGCAATTCCTCCACCTTTTTTATTACCCAGTCAGTAGGTAGAGGTGGCATGATACATATCGGTGAAGGATCCTCCCCTGTGGACTCCCCCTCTGATGTGGATGGCTCAAAAAGGATTAGAGAGCCTTCCCTTCCACCTCCCCCTTCCCCCTCTCCAGAACCGCCAAATCTTCAACAACCAGTGACTCCTCTCCCCCCATCAGCAGGTTCTGTGACAGCCCACCACACGCAACAAGCTCTATGGCAACCCAGGACTCACCGACTTGTTATGTGGTTCACATTGTGCATCTAGAAATTGTTCACCGACGTATCCCATCCCTTTACCTCCTTCATTGTTCCCCATAATTTCCCCCTCTTCGAATTCTGGCGCCTGACAATCCATCACAGACACCATCGGGTTGCAGATTTTGAATACTCCCTCTTCCTTCTCCGGCTACAGCATCGGCTCCAGTGCACCACCAGAAGACTCGCCAAGGACCCGCGACAATTTCTGAGCGAGCGGTGGCACCGTCGAACCAGGTGTTGGCACCATCATGCTAGCCCCCCTATGTCCCCGATATGCCGAAACTCACATTTCAGCCCACTGGCTTCCAAACCCGTATCAAGCCTTTCACCAAGCCCGGCCCTCCCGCAAGCCCAGCTCTTGTCTCTTCTTCGAGCCCAACCCCTCAAACCAACCTTTAGCAAGCCCGTCCCTTGGCCCAAGCCCGAGCCCAACCCCACTCCCTTAAGTCCCTCTACACACCGTTTCGATCCCAGTTGTTTATCCTCCAACACGCCTCGTATCACCCCCTCCTCTTTAGCTTCCTCTACAAAATGTATCAATCCAACTAAGTTAGTCTACATTTCACTCAACTGGTCTTGCATCTCTGACAAAGCCCGAAGTAAGCTTTCCTTATTAAGGCCAATATCTCCTCTGCCGCCACCCCCTCTACACTTCTCCTCTACAGATACGGCGACAACACGTCTCATAACAGGGCTAGCAATAGAACCTCGAGCACTAGGTTTCTACAGAGCCTCCATATACGAACTTTTTGAAGGTTGAGCTGCCAACATTGTTGCCACTGTCGTTGGAGGTGTCGACCCAGCTACTCGGCCTTCTCGGCCTACCTCCCTCAAAACCTCCACCAGTTTTCTCCACCCCTCCCATCTCTGCCTTTAGGAATGAGAATACAATTTCTCCAACCCCCCTGTTTGTATTCCACCAATGCCATGAAAGCCCCTTGGGAGTTAGAACACCTTTGGGCTATGAAGCCCCTGGCTCCTTCTTGGTGAGCTGTATAAAACTCACTCCTTCCCACCTTCAAGCAATCCACCAAAGCTTTAGTGAAGCACCATGCCGTGGCTAACTCCAAGTGAAGGCTTTTCACCAACTTCCACCCCCTTTCTGTAATGTGCACCCATCGCCCAGCTCTAACTACCTCAAAAGGCTTAAGATCAATAGTAACAGCATTCAACATGCTCGTGTCCCTTCACATACTTGCAATAATCACTCGCTCAGCCTCCAATGAACAACATCACCAGCCAACAAACGATAAAAGAAAAGTGTACAGAGATAAAATAAGGAGGAGAGAGAAAATCAAATCAAATCAAATCAAATGTTAAGCCATTAACATTCATCACCAACACATTGTATGCAAGCACATACACGCACATGCAAGCACAAGTATTTACATAATGAGGTTTATATGTATATGATTTTTAATTTAAGGCCTCGTTTGGTTATATAGATGAGATGAGAATAGTAGTGAGATAGCTTGTGAATAATAGTGAAATGGTTTGAGTTAAGATATTTTATGGAGTTTTGGGAAAGAAGAGAGAAAAATTTTAATATAAAAATAATAAAAAGTTAAAATATTGTTTGAATATAATTTTTTAATATTATTTTTGTTTTGAAATTTGAAAAAATTGAATTGTTATTGTGTTTTGTTTGAAAGTTTGGAAAAGTTATAATAATTAAGTAATGATTAGATGAAAAAGTTGAAAAGATGAAAATTTGAAATTGAAAAGTGTTTGTGTTTGAATGTGTTTGGATGTTAAGATGAGAAGATAGTGGTTAAAACCATTTGTGAAACAAATGGGGCCTAAGAATGTTTTTGGATGTTAAGATGAGAATATTTTTTTTTTTATTGACACCGGGTGTCCGAAAACAAAGTCTTAACTTACCCATATATTACAAGTATTTGATTATACAACCTTGTTTCTAAAGAGAAAACAGTTCAATTACTTAAAAATAGAATATCACATATGATTACTTGCCATTTAAGAAACGGGTTTCCAAAGTGAAAGTTATCCCCTATGACCAATGCCTGCACAACTTGTTGGGGCTCTAATCCTCTAGGTAGAAGCTCCACAAGAAAGTTCCTCTCATTCTCTGATAGATAACTCTGCCAAACCTGTAATAAGTTCCGCACAAAATGCATACAGCAGTCTCAAACTAGAAAAACATTTCTAAGTATCATAAAGGTACCTCATAAGAGAGAACATGTGTCAAATTCTCTAACTCAAAAACTTCTTGAGGAATAGCAAATACATCCGCTAAGATGTTCTGATGATGAGGAATAGAATCATTAAATGGCCTCAAATATCTCCAACTTAGGCTAATTTGTTCCCTTCTAGCAACAATCCTTTTTTGATTGTCATCCCACTCAAGAGAAATATGAGATTTCATGTTTGAGTCATTATGTGGCAGTTCAAAATTCTTCCTTCTCACTCCATGCTGCTGCCTAGAACTGGAACTTCTAATGCTCACACCAAGTAATCGTTTTCCCCGCTGATCAGCCGCCATTGGCAAAGATGTAAAAAAAATATGTGGCGGGAATTTACACCAACATTATGTAAAATAATGTCTTGATCATCCTTAATGCATACTTTTCCCCCCGTATACAACCTGAAACAATCATATATTAGAGAAAGATGTCAAATACTGTAAACAATCCACCACATATAAGCCCAAGAAGTTACAAAACGAGTGCCCCCGTCCCCCTTTTTTTTCCTTTCTGACCTATTTAGTGTAAAATATGAGATATCTTAATCATTGCTTGCATTCATTGCATTATGCTGAGAAAGTCAATGTAATAGAATCATTGTAATCTAAGGCCCAACAAAACAGAATGAACAATGTCAAGCACTCCTTAATATGAGAAAATTACCATTAGATCTGTGGGGAAGAATCCATGCTAACTTAGATCACTGATTGGATCATATTCACTTTTAATTTTTTGATAGGGGCAGTAATTCCTCAATAATGTCGCCCACTATTTTTTTATATAAGAGAAATTTTATTGATAGAAAAAAGGCATAGTCCAAGTACACAAGAAGTATAATGTCACCCACTATTGCATACATCATACAGAAATTCAATGATAATCAGATGATTAGGGATTACTTCCTTATTGATAATTCTATATTAATAGATTGATTAACTATATGTGGAATACAGTGTCAACTGACTAAGATGGCTCCTCACTCTTACATAAAACAATTTTTTGGCAGGATATTTATCACGGTGAGCATCTGCACACCATAATGAGATTTGAACAATATTATTTCCAGAAAGGACACATTGAACCTCATAGAACAAAGAGAGATTTAAAACCTAGTAACTGCATTATTCAAAGAAGAAGAAACCGTGATTCTGCTGTAATCCCAGCAAAACATTAGGCCATCTTTCTCATAATTGTAAAGCCGAGAAGGAGATTGGGTTGGAGTCAGAAGTAAACTCGAACGGCATTAATAACACTGCATCTAACAGCCCCGGGAATGAGGCTGTAATCATCAAGAGCAGCGTACATCACCATCTCCGTGCTGGGTTTGATTGTAAATTTGAGATAAGACTAATCCTTAAATATCAGCAAAACTAATAAAGAACAACATCAGCATTCCTACACATTACCACCCAAGTTCCCAAATTGACCAATCAGAGCTCCGTCAGACAAACAGTAGGCAGTTCAAAATCACAGTTTACAATGCCGTCCATAAATTTGCAATCATAAAAAGAAAAATCAACTTATAAACCCCAAACCACATGATAGACATAACCAATGCAACTAACAGGGGTCAGTGTCCAGTTTTGGACTCTAAGGACAAGTTTTGAGAAATAATGACCATCAAAAGCACTGTATGGAAACATTCACTCCATGTGAAGCTGAAGCACAAGTATTGTAACCCCTTCCACAATAATATTTTCTTTTAAAACAAAACTAAAAAGGAAGACAGCAACATATTCAAAGCTTCTATGGGCATCTTCAGCAACAACAAAAAAACTAAAACTAAAAAACAAAAGAAAAGAAAATAGCACTTAAAAGGACAAAGAATAAACCTTTCCCCATTAGAATTAGATTTTAGAAAGAGACAAACTTTGTCTAGTGCTAACGCGAAAAGTACTTGTTGACAAGGAAACAAATAGGAAAAACTCTTCAAGTCATTGAAATTGGAATAGAAAACCCTAGAAATTGAAACGAACGATACAATTAGCTGTGATATTCTCCAACGCTGTTCTCAGAGAAAAGGGCGTAAGAAACTGGAGTCCACGGATTTCACGCGAATATTTGAGATTTAGGCCTCCACCCCACCAATATGCTGAGGGCAAACGTAGGAGTAACGATAGACAGACAAGGCTTGGGTATTATCCGGTTGGCTATGGGAAGGAGAGAGCGTGTGGGAAGGGAAGAGAGAGAGAGAGAGAGAGAGAGACGCACTCGCAGACGTACACGCGCAACACGATGGAGTGGGAGTAGGGAGGGGACAGAGTGCTGGAGAATCTGAATCAGACGAGTTTGTGTGGTTTATCGCAACAGTTAAGGTTTACATTGAATAGTTTACTTGGCGCTCAAGGGCGCGGCTTAGCTCTGGGCATGGCTCTGTTTTTTTTTTTTTTTTTTTTTATCGCGACACGAACTTCGTTAATTAAACGATGAACGTTGAAGGCATGTATCCCTGTAAGTTTGTAACTGCTGCATCCTCTTCTAAACATAAAGCCCATGTGGCCAAATAGTGTGCCCCTTATTAGCAAATCCTTTTTTATTTTTTCTATTTTTTCTAATCAAGCCTGCTTTCTCAATTCCGCTATGTAAGGTCCCCGGCTACACTTACCGTGCAGTCGACTGACGTGGCAGTTGCTATAAAAAAAACATAGTGCAAAGCATTTCGAATTCCAGCTTCGCTTCTCCGCTTCTCATCTTCTTGCTCTGGTTTTCTTCGACAATTTGTGCTTCTCATCTTCTTGCCAAAAACTGCCGGCAATTTGAGTGCATTTTAGAACTTCTCTTTCATTTTGGAACTTCTCCATTTCCATGTGCACTGACACTTCCATTTCTCTTTTCTTCTTCTTCTTTTTCTTTAGTTGCTCCTCATTCTTTCATTCAATAACAACGGAGCCACAACAAAATAAAAGAAGAACTATAACTTCACTTTTTATTTTCCTTATTTACTATTCATCCTCTTAGAGTTTCAACACTGCATAAAACTATCAAGCAAACTCATCGTTTTTCCCTCTGTGCACCGGCAAAATCAACAACAAAACACCACCAGAGTACTAAACCGCCATCACATCAAGTAAGGAATAAAAGAACATCCCATATGGTAAATTTATATATTGTTAATTATTAGAAAGAGAGAGAGAGGGAGAGGTGGCTTACAGAGGAACCATAGAGAGTAGGCTGTGGCTTTGGGTTATGCTTGCGGGGATAATGGCGGCACTTGTTTCTCGACTTTTGTCTCCCATCTGCTTTCTTTGTAGCTGTGTTAACGAGGACGATGATGTAATGCTGTGGCTGAAGACAAGGGTGGCGATTTGTGGTCTCAGACTTCCATCAATTGGCCGAGGGAAGGAGGGCGGCGGGTTTGAGGGAGGGATGTGCCGTCAAGGTTTCTTCGGTGCTTCCAAGGGGATGGACTCGCCGTCTTTAGGGGTGTAACCAGTCCGGTTTTGGATAAAATTTGAGACCAAACCGGTATGCACCGGTTTTACATTTTCGAAAACCAATTTCGCACTGATTACCCCTTAAACCAATACTTCCGGTTTCGGTCCGGTTTTTCATTTTTTTAATATACTATATTATATATAATATAATATATATAATAGTATATTATAATATATAATACTATAATGATAATATATTGTAGTATATTATAATCGTATTATAGACTATAGTGATATATTATAATATATAATATAGTGATATATTATAGTATATTATAATATATAGTGATATAGTATTAATATAACTATTGATACAATAGACCATAGTGATATAAGATTTTAAAATTTAATATTATATTAATTAGTCATTTATCATATAATACAAAACTATTTTAGATATAATTATATATTATATATAAAAATTATATACAACATAAAAAATTATAATATATTTATTAACCGGTCCGGTTCGGTTTTAAAAAAAGAAAAATCGAAACCGGACTGATTTTGACCAGTTTTAAGAAAAATAAAATCAATACCGGGCCGAACCAAACTCGGTACTTGACCAAACCCACCGGTTTGGTCCAGTCCGGTTTACCCGTTCACCGATATTTTTTTTACACCCCTAGTCGTCTTCGACGGGATGTGCTTCGTGGAAAGATCGAGAGAAGGAGTTCTTGAGGCAAAGAGGAAACGTAGAGAGGGAGGCATTGAGGAAGAGAGGAAACGCAAAGAGGGAGGGAAAAAAATTGAAAGAAGCTTTGTGGAGTGAAACGGTTCATTTCGATGGCATTTTGCCACATCAACAGCTGCTTACTGAATGTAGAATTTTTCTTCATAAATAAGATGAAAATTACAACTTAGTAGGGGGAGGATCCTTCCAGCTGTCAATATGCAAAATACAAGAAGGTAGTTTTTCTATAGGTATGCTACCTAAAACAAGGTTTGTTGCTGTCTATTGAGCCATCGAGTGCGCACATCGATTTTGAGATCGATCTATTTTTCTAATACTTCAATCGTTATGATTTTTCAACACTTGAGCAATGTCTTCAATAATGGAATTAAATTGCTAAACAGTCAATTCGCCTTGGATTGCCGAAATCATGAGCTGTGCATCTCCTTCTAGGATTGTTGAAGCCTTTTGTGATTGTTCTACCATTTTTATTACAAGTTTTGCTGCCTGGGCTTCTGCTATGGCGAGGATTGTGGTAGCATTTTTTTCTGTCCGGATTTCTAAAATATCCCCCTCTAAGGCTCGACTCATCGCTGTAGAGATCGAGAAAGAATCTCTTACTATAGCATCGAAAGATATGCTTGCTTGATATCTAAATGGGGCTTGCCATTTATGTGACTGACTTGATTTCACCTTTTGTTTCCATACATGTAAATTTTCTTGATATGAAGCATCCAACTGCTCATTTTCCTTTTTTAGAGAAAGAACTGTTTGGTTGTGGACTACATCATTCCTCATTTTCCGGATAAAACCTGTGATCAAGAATGCAAATAATTGGAAATGATGTTCTTCCTGAGAATTTAATCCCAACTTCGCTTTGAGATCAATGATAATCTGTATCCATTCTTGTATTGTAATGATCGCCAGTGAAGAGAGATTTAATGGCTAGCTGTTTTGACTCCATAGAATTCTGGTAATTGGGCATTCAATAAAAAGATGGAATGTAGTTTCTTCTTGTTCTTCGCATAGTGGGCAGCTAAAGGATGGAATATTTGGAATGAAACTCTTCAGTCTTTCTTTGGTTGGTATTAAGTTCCAAATGATTTTCCATAAGAGAAGTTTGTGGCTATCATGAATCTTTAGTTTCCAGATTTTTCCCATTGAGAAATTTAGAAGATTTGGCATTAGTGTATTTGCAAATTGTGTTGCAAGATGGTAAGTTGTTTTGACAGAAAATTTTTCATTTTGGCTATTTATCCAAGTCAAACAGTCTTATCTTTCATTGGCATAAGGTAACGAGATTTTTTGAATTTCTCATATGCTATCCTGCTGAAAAAGGGTTTGCATTTTCTGAATGTTCCAAACTGAGTTGCTTGGTTAACAAGATCATAGATTTTAAGATGAGGATTTTGTGTTTTGTTTTAAAGTTTAAAATATTATTTTTTTAGTTTTGGAATTTGAAAAAGTTGAATTGAGATTTGAAAAAGTTGAATTGTTTATTATATTTGAAAAATGTGTAATGATGAGTTGAGATGAGATGAGAATTTTTTAGAATTCTCAGTCCCCAAACCTGCCCTGAGAGATTTCATTATTTTGGTTCAAAGGTTTTGGTCTAAAATTCAAAGAGTTGGTATCCATGGGTCTAACCACGCTTTAACCGAATAACCATTATAGATTTGAAAGCATGTACCTTTTTCTAGGAGCTCCTTTGTTTTCAAAATTCCTTTCCAGAACTTGAACTCGCCACTTTTGAAGTTGCCTACCATAATGAGTTTGTGTTCAAATATTTCCCAGACTATAGTGAATGCCCCAAGCCTGAGTTGGGTTGGCTCATTACCCATTTCGTTTTTGCTAAGAGTGCTAAGTTCATATTTTCCATTAGCCTTGGGCCCAAACCTCCTTCTCTTTTTGGTTGACTGATTGATTTCCAACATTTCAAGTATAGCTTGTGCTTTTGCTCTTTTGTCGTTCCCCACCAAAAATTCCTAAAACTTGTGTTTAGCGATTTGCATATTGATTTTGGTAAAAGATGTGTGGACATTTGGTATGTAGGGATCGAGCTTGCCACTGTTTTGATGAGCATTGTTCTGTCTACTTGTGATAATAGTTTTGAATTCCAACCCTCAAGCTTTCTATTTATATTGTCCATTAATTTTTTGTAGTTTACTTTCTTTGACCTTCCAAAAGATGTCGGAATCCTCATATACTTTATTCTGGAAGTTGATTCGTTGTGTTGCATTTTGGCCAGTATCACCACTTTTGTAGCTTAGTTGGTATTCCTGGTGATGAAAATTGATGATTTTACCTTGTTGACTCTCTGACTTGACCAATCTTGGTATTTCTTTAGATTGTCACTGATAGTTTGGGTCGTTCTCTCATTTGCTTTCTCGAAAAGGACCAGATCATCCGCAAAGAATAAATGGGATATTGAGGGGCAATTTCAACTCAACTTGATGCCTTCTAGATTTCCTGTAGCTTTCGATTTTGCTATCAATCTTGAGAGCAGCTCTGTGCACAATATGAAAATAAATGGAGAAATGGGATCGCCTTGTCTAAGTCCTCTCTGGGCTTTGAAGAAACCTCTTGGAGAGCCATTGATGAGGATTGAGAATGAGGTTGTCGTTACACATTCTTTGATCCAGTTGATCCATGTCCTGCTATATCCCAGTGCCTTCATTACAGCAAATAAAAAATCTCATTCAATATAGTCAAAAGCTTTTTCCATATCTAGCTTTATCATCATTTGACCCTTTCTCCCCATTTTCCTCTTGAGTTGGTGAAACAACTAATGGGTAATTATAGAGTTTTCTTTGATGTTACAGCCCGAGATGAAAGCTATTTGAAAATGGAAGATGATCTTAGGGAGTGTTTTCTTTAAGCGATTTGCCGGAACCTTGGTGATGGTTTTGTATATAACATTGGTCAAGCTGATTGGTCGAAAATTTTAAGGGGAGCACGGATTGGTGATTTTTTGGATGAGCGCTATATTGGTATGGTTCATCTGTCTCAACAATTTTTCACTTCTAAAGAAATTATGAACTGCAACTATGACTTCTCTTTTAATGATCTTCTAGTAGTGTTTATAGAAAAGCGTTGTCATTCCGTTTGGATCCAGTGCTTTATGGTTTGGAATTTACTTTAGTGCTCCATAAATTTCTTATTCCGTATGTAGCGCAATTAGGAATTCATTTTCTTGATCTGTTGTTTGCTTTTCAAAAATATTTGTCAAGTCTTCCGAGATGACTGGATTTGAAGTGGCATAAATAGACCTAAGATAATTAATGAAAGACAATTCAATGATATCTTTGTCCATTGTCCAGTTACCTGAGCTTAGTTTGATGGAGTCGATCCTGTTGCCCCTTCTTCAAATTATTGTTGAGGATGGTAGAACTTTGTATTCAGATCCGATGAAGTGAGCCAATTGATTCATGATTTTTGACGCCATAGCGTTTCTTCATGTTTCAACCGATCTTAGAGCTTTTCTTGTAACTATTTCTCTTTTACTAGACTCTACGGGCTTGGGGGGTTGCACTGGATTTGGTTGAGCTCACTTTCTATTTGTTGAATATTAACTTGGATCTTTCCAAAGTGTACTTTGTTCCAGTGTTTTAGAGCTTATTTAGTGGCCTTGATTTTGCTGCATGGTATGAATGCTGGATTTCCATTGAAATGCTTGCTCAATGCTTCCTGAATAATTATTTAACTGAGAGGTTCTAGGGTCCAGAATTATTCAAACTTGAAAGATGAGGCTCGTTTTGTCACTTTTGTCGTATTGAGTGGAAGCAAGTGGTGATATGAAGCCGAGGAAGTAAGGTGGTGAATTGTGGCATCAGGAAATAATAGTCGTCATTGTGTGCTTGCTATCCCTTGATACAGTCTTTCTCTGATCAAAACCTTGTCGTGTCAATTGTTTGTCCATATTAATGAGGGCTCGGAGAAACCAATATTGATTAGGCCATGTGTTTCCATCAATTTTTTTAATCTACCAATTGATGAAGATGTTACTAGATGCCCCCCAAATTTCTCATTTTGGTTTAATAAATCGTTGAAATCTCCGATGCAAATCCATGGACAAAGAAAGGAGTTGTGAATTGAGTCCAATGATGTCCAGAAACTTACTTTGTGCTGTCATTGTGTTGGAGTATAGACATGTAGCTAGCCAATGATGGTTAGGAGGATCAGAGTAAATTAAAATAGATATTGTATTCATATTCACACGTACTGGTTGTACATTTACACTCGGTCGTCATAATAGCAAAATGCCTATTTTTTTTCGCGAGGCTGAGAAATTCACAAAATCATGGAAACCTAGACTATTTACAATAATAAATGTGCGTTCAGTAGGTACCATGGTTTTCGACAAAAATATTATGTCTAAGTTATTCTTCCTAATATTTACCCTTATACTTCTAATTACTTTGGGGCGGGCTAATCCCTTACAATTCCATACCACTGTCTTCATGGAGTATTCGGAGGCATGGTATAACCCTCCTCGTCAACTTTCTTTGTTTTCCCAGTTGTTGCCGCGTACGGATTTACCCAGTAGTATGGTTTGGTTCTGACATGCTCTTTTGGTTTTTTGATTTTCCAGTTGCCTTTGATTGCATTTCAAGTAGCATGAATGCCAAATCTTCCTCCTCGTTTCTGGAGCTTTGATCTTTTCCTGTGGAAGTAGCAGGTAGTTCCTTGGAGATTTTTTGAGTTTTTTTCTTAGTCTGTTGACTATCTTCATGGGTTAGTGGGTATTTCTTTTTGCTGCAGTCTCGACCAAATGAGTCTCCATGGGATTAAAAGACCAATTTGTTGCTTTCAAAAAACCAGGTGGCTCTTTTAGTTTTATTGTCGTTGGGATAATGGGCTCTGTGGAGTGAATTTAGTCTATACTTTGGTGGGCATTTCTACGGTGAGGTCCACTTCATTGTTTGAGATGGGTTCACTTAAGTGGGTTGAGTGGTTAGTTTCCGAAAGGCTGGCCTATTGTGCCTTAAAACCCATAACTGCAGCTTGGATTTTCAGTCACTATGTATTCCATGCTTCTGTATTTAGGGCAGAGGGGTAAGTAAAGCTTTGCAACACTGATTCCGTCAAATTGTTGTATAGATGTTGGTTTGTCGCCAACTGTGGGAACTGATGGTCTGGAGTGATTGATGGAAATATATTCAGTGTGAATGAATTTACTCCTGAAGTGAATGTGCTTTGGGTGGTTGTTGATGGGGCTTTAATGTCCACAGTAGAAGGCTAAGAGTTTATGAACGATGAACTGGTGGGAGTGGCGCTCACTGGCTTCGGGTCACACTGTAGAAGATACCCACGGTAGCTTGTTGGTTTTTCAACGCCGAGGTGGGGCTTCGTCTTCCTCTAATATTTCTTATTTTCCCTTTAGTGCTAAAGATTGGATCTTTGTTGTGAATGAAAAACCCTCTTTTTCCTGTACTTTTCGTGTTAGAGAGGAGGTCTCTGTGTGATGTAACCCGCTTTGGTGGCTGGGAGTTTGACGTAGCTCTGTTGTGATGTAACGACAGATCTATGCATGGAGGAAACCACAAGTGGCTTTGGGTCGTGTCTATGTCGATGATTGGGACCTTCGAAGTCGACGATCTCTGCGTGATGAGTAAGGGATGTTCTTCCTCTAATTTTCCTTTCCCTTAGTCTTAGTTTCTTCGACTACTTCTTTTCCTTTGTTGCTATCGGCCAACAGATCTAATTGAGCAACTTCTGAGCATTTGGTATTTTCCATTTGTTCATTAGTCAAGGGCATTGGGAGCAAAGGTGTCGATACTGCCATCAGGTTGTTTTGTTTGGTATTGTTATGGGTTGTGAGCTGATCTTGAGCAATTTCTCTTATGTAATTTTTTCCAACTATGTTGTTCTTGGTATAATTGCTTGGCCTTGTTGAAGTGGTAGGATGATTCCTGAGTTGTGATTTTAGGCCCTAAGCCAGGGAAAGGTAGCTGGGTGGGCCCGATGGGGATGACTTTTATAAATGTGCAAAAAATCTGTGAGTGGCCCAGCTTACCACATGCATAACAAAAATCCGATAGTCTCTCATATTCGAAGGAGACCCATGTGTCTATATTGTAGTCTCTTGGAAGCCAGAAACCTTGCTTCAGTGGGTTTGTTATGTCTATTTCCACCTTAATCCTTATAAATTTTTTGCATGCTATTCCAAAATGTGGATATACTTCCACCTCCATCAGAGTTCCAATGGTTTTCTCAATTTTTGTGGCATTTGCAACAGTAATGTGATCTAGTGTGAGGCCATGTATTTGCACATAAAAAACTGATGTATTTAAACTTATCTCATGACATGTTGATCTAACAGGCCACGCCTTTAGGATGAGCAAGTGCCTTTTGAAATTTCATGGGGCTTGACTGATGATTCTTTGTTTATCACGAATTGTCTGGAAAGTGAAGAGGAACAGATTTACATCTAAATCTTTAATGTGGGATTTTTTAATAAACTTGCATGTATTGAGATTTTGTTTAGTGGCCGAGTTGCAACTATTCTTCCCATTAATGCAAGTTCTGTGGTTTCTTTTGCAATTTTTGTGGCTGGAGTTAGTTGAGGTCCTCCCATGAAAGAGCTTATGTTTGTTGAATTAGAGAATCCATCTCCATGTCGAATATGTGATCTGATCTGAACTTGTATTTTACTCCATTAAATGAGCGAAAATTTCATTGTGAGGTGTAGAAAGTCTCCAGAGAAAGCAACGGAATACCCTATAGGATGATTAGCAAACCTTTTGACGTGAGTAAAAAATCAATAATGAAAAGGCAACAATAACAACTTAGGCTTGGTTTGAATAAAGAGATGCTTTCATCTTATCTCCTTTCAATATCCAAATACCATAAACACAAATACTTTTCAATTTTTAATTTTTAATTTTACAACTTTTTAATCTAATCATTACCTAATTATTACAAATTTTTCAAACTTTCAAATAAAACTCAAAAAATAATTCAATTTTTTTAAATCTTAAAACAAAAATTATATTAAAAAATTATATTCTATCAATATTTTAACTTTATAATATTTGTATTCAATTTTTTTTCTCTTCTCTCCCAAAACCCCATAAAATATTTTAACTTAACCATTTATAACTCATCCCATCTCAACTAAAATATCTCACTATAATTCACAAATCATTTTAACTTATCTCATCTCAACTCACTATCAAAACCAGGCTTTAATGTCTTCAATGATATGACCACAACTACTAAGAGCATTCTTAATAGCTTAGGCAAAGGGAAAGCTAAAATCACATGTTTTGCATTTTGCCTATTCCATTCAAGATAGATTCTTACTTGAATTATCTATCTATAAACCAAAATAATAATAAAATTTTAAAATATATATTTTTTATCTAATTTATTTTTCTCATAGTTTGAAGTTTAAATCCATGGTAAATTGTATAATAACACTAATATGTATAAATAATAATTAGTTGTGCAACTATTATATAGCAACAAAATGAGAACAAATTTAATATAAATTATTTAATGGAGGGTGAATAGTAACTATACAAATATAAAGAGTTGCTGTAGCTAGCAAACAAAATATTTATCTTTTGCCTCTTCCAATGAAGACCATTTTAAGGAATTGTTAGCCAAATTTTAGTTTGCATCTATATTTGAAGCCAATGTGAATACTCTAAGATCCTCATCTACACTGTTAACTGCATCCATAATCTGTTTTACATCTGCTTCAAACATCACTTGTGTAAATTCCAAATCTAGAAAAAGACTAACAACAACGAAAGCACCCCAAGCTTCAACATCCTTGGGAGGAAAATAAACCAGTTTAGGAGTTTATCTGCAAGCCAAGATGTGATCCATAAAATCTTTGATGACAATCTTAGCACCAACCTTATCAGTACCCCTCACATCCCAATTGCCTTTCACATAACCACTTCTTGGTACATGTCATCTTGGTTGTGTTATCTGAAAATGAAGGGCGGGAAGACTATGATGTTGTAGTTCTTAAAATTCTACAAGAGATGCTTCTGCCTGATCAATCAGATGTAGAGGGCGATCAAAAGATTGTCTAAATACCAGAGAATTTATTCTAAAGCATATACTTCGAGCAATACATAAACATTAATTTAACATCTTCAGTAGACAATCTTTGTTGAAAATGCAAACATTATTCTTGGAAAGTGATATTTCGAAGGGAAGATTTTTTAAGAGTAATACAACAATTACCCCAAACATCCTGTGCAGAAGGATGCTCCCACAAAATGCGTTCAATGGTTTCAGCTTCCAGTTGGCAAATAGGAAAATTTCCATTATCCAAGACATGGCGTTTGCAAAGATTGACTCCTGTTGTTAAAAGATTATTACATGCTTTCCATATAAAATTTTTGACACTTGGAGGGATATTAGTAGACCATATGAACTTCTAAAAATCTGTACTAGACTGAGTATTAGATGAACTGCATAATTGTCTCATGGACCTCTCCTTTTCTAAATGGTAAGCACTATTTACTGTAAAATTTTCAGATGAAGTGCCCCTCCAAATGAGTTTCTCAGCTGACAGCGGTGGACTTAATGGTAAGCTCAAAATCATGTCTGCCTCCTCTGCACAAAAAATCTTCTAAATTCAATGAGCATTCAAATCTGGTGTGGGTTCGATTAAAATAGCAACTCTTGCATTAGCATCAAGTGGTAATTGGAGACTGGATCTAAAAGTATTGGGCCTTGGTAACCATTTATCCCCCCAAATGTCTATGCTATTCACATTGCCAATCAACATATCAAACCATCCATAAGAAGGCCTTTAGTTGACATCAAACTCCTTCATAAATAAAAGGCTCTTATTTGTAAGACTACATTATGTAATTCCCCATAAGAGAAATATTTAGCCTTAAGGGTAACAACAGAAAGANCATGACTATATATAATATCAATTAGGCTTATACGGTTGGGTGATTGGACGCATCTTTCCTGGCTTATTTGGTTTAGGAATAAATGATCGATACATCGGGGATGGCTTGAATAACAACCTTCAAAAGAACTTCATTTCCTACTTGAGAGAGAAAAGTATGCTTCCAATTACTAAGTCTTTGCTATACCCTATTAGCAATAAAGTTGAAAGCCCTCTTTCTGGATAGACCAACTAAAGATGGTACACCAAGATATTGTTCAAAGTTGTTAAGTGCTTGAGTTCCAAATATAGCAACAATAACGTCCCATGTCTCTTGCTTGGTGTTTGAATTGAAAAAAGTGGTCTTATCACAGCTCAATTGTTGCCCCGAAGCTCTTTCATACAGAGCCAATAATCCTTAAAGTTTACTCCATTCAAGAGGATTAACTTTGATGAAGAGTAAAATGTCATCTACAAAAAGTAAATGCGAAATCCTAACTGCCCCTCTAGCAATTGGAACCCCATGAAGGATTTGCTTATCTTAAGCCCCGTTGAATTAGGAAACTAAGAACTTCTAAGCATAGCAGAAAAAAGATATGGACTTAAAGGATCCCCTTGCCTCAAACCACAAGCAGATTTAAATTGTGGATGAGGCTCTCCATTCACTAACACCGAGTAAGACACTGAGTTAAGACATTCCATATGAGAGAAATTCATCTTTCACTGAAACCCATTTTCTCCATGATCATTTTAAGAATCCCCATTAAACTATCATAAGTTTTGCTCATTTCTAACTTAGCAGCCATATAACCCTTTTTTCCATGCAAATGACAATTCATGGTATGTAAGGTCTCATAGGCAACAATGATATTATCAAAAATAAGATGACTAGGAATAAAAGCACTATAATTTGGTGAGATGATGAAATTCAGTACCTTTTTTAGTCTATTAGCAAGGACCTTTGACACTATCTTATATAATACATTACATAAGCTAATTGATCGTTAACAACTTCTTCTTTGGAATCAAAATAATATAGGTATGATTAATAGCTACAAGAGAGAAAGTTCCATTGAGACAATTCACTGAACTGGAAAATACCTCAGGGCCTACAATATCCCAATGGTCTTGATAAAAAGCTGCAGCATATCCATTATGTCTAGGTGATTTTAAAGGAGACATTTGAAACAATGTTGTAGTCACCTCCACAGTTGTAAAAGGCTTATCTAGATCCCTCTTTGTCTCTTCCAAAATTTTTGTCTTAACCATTGTTATACACACAGCAATAGGATCAGGATTTGAAGTTTGGAACAACTTTTTGTATAAAGAGCATAAAACATCCTTAACTTTTTTAGGATCAAACTGAATATGACCAAACTCATCTTGCAACTTAGTGATAAGATTGTGTTTCCTCTTTGAGTAGCACACATGTGAAAAAATCTTGTGTTTTCGATCCACCTTTATGTGAGTCATGCTTTGCCCCCTGTTTCCACACCCTTTGTTTCCATAGAAGATCAGCTTTGTGTGGTTATCGCAACCATTAAGGTTTACATTGAATAGTTTACTTGGCGCTCAAGGGCATGGCTTAGCTCTGGGCCATAGTTATATGTTCGTTTTGAGGTTGATCATTCGTTAAATTAATCCCTGAATTAGAGAGAAAAGTTTCCAAATAATTATCGTAATAATAATCATATTGTAAGAAAAGGACACCTATAGTGTGTACTCCTTGGCCTTCTCTTGAAGGTTATGAAGTGATTTAAGAACCACTTCATGAGACTTGATGGCTGGCCATTAAGGGCCAGCCGGGTGTTACAATTAGAAGGGCTATTTACATAGCTCCTCTCATCTTGGAATTAATGACTTGTATCAAGAATGATCTCTCTCTCAAATGGTTCTCTCTAGTCACGGCATATTGACTATGGAACGTGTGAGTGTTGCTCTAGTTTTACCACGTAGCACACTCTACCATCGATGTGAAGATCATGGGCGAATAACAACGCTGGAGAATCTGTGGAACAACCGTACTAGATCTGAAATATTTCCAACGAGGTAATATCGCTTCCGCTATGTATATTTTGATCTAATATTTCTAACACATATATTAAAATGGTCATTTCATTTAAATTTCGTTAATTTATTATAAAGAATTATTAGTATTGGTGCTCAAATATCATGTTATGATCAATTAAGGATGAACACGCACGACAATTAATTAATTAATTTCTTAAAAAATTAAAATATACATATATAAAAATTTTACCCATTTCGTGAGATATTCACTACCAAAATTGGGAGGTGTTTTCAAACTCGTAACATATATTCAATAATAATAAATAAACCTGCAACAGGACTAATAGGACCAATAAAAATCAGTTAACTTAGATATGAAGAAGGCTTTGACAAAAACAGTTAGGTTTGGAAAGTGAGGTAAGAATTTTTTATTTTAGATGAAAGTTTAAAATATTATATTTTAATATCATTATTGTTTTAAAATTTGAAAAAATTAAATTATTTATTATATTTTGTATAAAAATTTAAAATAATTATAATAATAAGATGAGAATTTTGAATTTAAGAAGCTGAAAACCTGATTCATTTATAGAAGAAAGAGAGATCGAGGCCACTTCTGAAATGGGCTGAAATGTCATCTTTTTTATATCTGGAGTCTGGACCATTCAATTCAATCCGCTGTCAATCCCCGACTTGATAGTTATCCGATCTCAGCACGGAAACTTGATTCCTTTTCTCTCGGCCAGACTAATGGCAGCTAAGACGCTATTCCCACATCCCCACCCTCTGATGCCTGTCTCTCTCCCTTCCTCCAATTCCAAGTCCCACCATAAACCATGGCCCGGACGGGCTCCGAACCCCACAATGCCCAGAAGTCTGGCGGTGTGTGCCTCCCACTCCATCCAAGACCATGTCTTATCCTCCGCTGTTCTTGTGGAACAGCTTCACCACCATAGCCCCGCCTCGCTCATATTACTTTCAGAGAGCATGGGTTATTCTTCGGCTAGCTACTATACTTCATTGGGTCTATTTGTCATCTCAGTTCCTGGCCTCTGGTCTCTTATCAAGCGATCTGTGAAGTCCAAGGTTCTTTCTCATCAGTTTTCTTAATTTCTCCACTGTCTTTTCTCTTAGTTTCTTTCTCCAATTGTTCCTCAAAAAGATAAATTAAAGAGTTTCAAGACTGCTTTATCCTTTCTCTTAGTTTCTTTCTCCAATTGTCCCTCAAAGAGAGAAATTAAAGAGTTTCAAAACTGCTTTATCCTTAGCATTTTACTGTCGGTGAGAATCTCCTCCATAAAAAGAAAATTATGGTGGGACAATCAAATAAATCAACTAACTT
>QEOT01123654.1:39230-77662 GCA_003123785.1 Pterocarya stenoptera
GGGGGGGGGGGGGGAGAGAGAGGGAGGGCGTCTTAAAAATTGTGTGATTGAACTCAGGTCTTGAGTTTCTGAAGAATGAAAAGTATAGGTTATGCACTAGAATTTTCTATTGAAAAATTATCTGATGGTAACGGATGGATCGTCTATCCGGAATCCTACTTTCCATCACAGCAGCTTGAACTTTGAAAAGAATTCTTGGGTTAAAAGAAACTGTTATAGAGTTATCACGTACCTGGTTGGTTTCCAAATTCTTTTCTAAGGTCAACTTCTTGGGAACAGTTTACTGCGAGTTTATATGTTCTATCCTACCTAAACGGATACTATGTCATGGAGATATTTTTCACAGCGGCAATTACGTTGGAACAAACCCCCGGTCCCAACCGCTCCCCTTCATAACTAGATAAAACACTATCATCCATTATCACAACACCACAACAAATCAAATCAAATTTAATAGCAGCTTCCTGAAATTGTGAAGTCCCAAACTCCCAGGCAACTTATTTAGAAATTCAGAAACACCAACGACAGTTAACGGTACCCAAGTACATACTCATATTGCCCAAGAATAAATGGGCTGAAATCAAGATGTCCGCAAAAAATCTTCGGCATTATCTGGCTTAAATTAAATAAAACTGGGATCACAAATAATTGTAGTTTTCTAGAGAGATGATTCTCAACCAACCAGTAACTTGTTCTCTTCCAAAAAGGAGTAAGTCGGTACCTCCAAATTGTATGGAGCTGGCCCCTTACGAATCCTACCAGATATATCATAATGGGATCCATGGCATGGGCAGAACCATCCACCGAAGTCACCGGCATTTGGCAAGGGAATGCAACCCAGATGTGTGCAGACTCCAACAACAATGAGCCATTCAGGATTCTTAACCCTCTCTGAGTCCAGCTGTGGGTCTCGAAGAGATCCAACATCAACACTGTTTGCCAGCTTTATATCATCCTCAGTTCGGCGCCTGATGAAGACTGGCTTTCCACGCCACTTAACAGTCACAGTAGAGCCCGGCTCAATACTGGAGAGATCAACCTCAAGCGAGGCCATTGCAAGAACATCCTTACTGGCTGACATGCTCAGCACAAACTTGAGGATGAGGAGACGAATCACTGAGGCATAGACAAACCTACCACCGGTCAGGACAAAATAGGCAAATGCCCGCTTACTGGGGTCACCTGGAGGGTAACGCTCATGGTTGTACTCATCATAAAGGATCTTTGAAGTAGGGTTCTTAACAGCTGCCACAGTTGCAGCAACATCTGGAACTATGCTGTTTTCCTTTGTTGGAGTCAGAGACTCGGAAGCAAAACCTGGACCTAACAATCATTTGCCAGCAAGAGTCATAAGAAAATGAATAAGAATAAAGTTCACAACCATGTATGTGGTCGATAATATGAATATTCCAGTGTGCAAAGAAATCAACCGAAAAGGCCATCCAATCTTTGAAGGGTGGAGAGTGATGATACTAGGCTTCAAAAGGTAACAAAAACTAATGTACAATTTGTTCCACGATAAAAGAACCAGTATATTTATTCATATTCACGGTTTTTTTATTGGCACCAAGTGTATCCCGACTAATCCGCACAAGTCCTCGGCAAGAAGTTTCCCGCAGATACATCTTGGGTAATTCAAGGAGAGATTCCCCAATCCAATGGCCACAAGAGATTGTTTGCACCCAAGAAGATTCAAACCTTAGACCTTGGAAGGAGCATACCACCAAGGCCAAAGCCTTCACGGTTTTTACTCCCTCATTGGCACAAAGTTTTCAAGCTTTTTCCCAGCTGCCTTTATTTTCAATTCCCAGATCCCTCGGCAAAATTAGGAAGCAAAAGAGAAAACTCTGAAATTGGGATCATGCAAATACATGTTCTTACATACTGACTTGTGCATGCACATCTTGGGTGGATAAGCCTATGTCTGTGTCTCACATGAAAACAATCAGTCCGAATGTCATCCTGGACACTAATTTTTTGGTATCAATAGGTGGTTGACAATTGTATGTGGGGTCAAGGAGTTGAAAACCCATATATAGAAACCGATAAGTATTACATATCATCATTCTAGATATCAAAACAATATCACGAAGATTTAATACAACTAAATTCAAACCAGCAACAATAAATTATTATTATTATTTTTTATAAGTTCAAACCAGCAACAACAAATTATAATTCTTGACATCTATAATTATCTTCGGATATATAGAATTGCATTCTTTCTTATAAGAAAAGAATCTTGTACCTCTATACTCCAACTATGAGGTTAGACACAAATATCCATTAAGACATGACACACAATCACACAAACTTCCCACCCGATCTTATCAACCATATTTTTGACAAGCGGGAAGAACACTTCTTCAAATACCCAACAGATCCTGAAATATACTTGCAATCGACATTACTTTTTTTTTTTACAAGTATCAATATAAAAAACTCCTAATTATTCATTAAAAAAAAAAACTCCTAACCTTTATTGAGAAAATAGCTTCCACAACTAAAAACCCAACCTCCTCCAATAAATGCAAATAACTATAGCACTGTAGATAGCGCCCCCTCCCCAAACAGTCAAAAGCGTCTCGCACAACAGCACGCTGGTGATATTTCTGAATAAATAGCGTCGAATATTGGGAACAGAATAATTAATACCGGAACAAGGTAATTATGTATCCTTCGGAATTGTTGACGATACTAAAGCAACATAACAAAACCCAAAAGTTACAAAAAAAAAAAAAAANGGAGAAAGAGAAGATAGCCTCCTCCCTGCAACCCTCAGCATCTTCTTCTGATTATTTTTCGTCTTCTTCTTCTTCGCTGGATTTAACCAATCTGATCGGCGTCGCCAAAGAATTGGGAAAATTCGGCAAACCCTTTTGATTGAACGAGTATCCGAGCAAGACAGAGGAGCGGCAATTGACTGATTGGGTTTTTTCAGAGATTCTATGATTTTGACACGTAACCATTTTAATCGACGTAGAGACCCGATCGCTACCAATAAATTTTACTTGTCGTTTACGCCTGAAAATTAAATGCTACGTGTCGTTCATAAATCGTAAATACTCTATTCTTACTAGCTGTAGATGAGTTTACGAGTAAATCGATTCTAGTTCTACACACACCGCTTAATCATTCATATGGATGGGCTTGTTTGAATTTAGGGATGAGATTCGATAGTTTTAAATAAAATATAAAAGTTAAAAAAATATTATTAAAATATTATTTTTTAATATTATTATTATTTTAAAATTTAAAAAAGTTGAATTGAGATTTGAAAAAGTTGAATTATTTATTATATTTTGTATAGAAATTTGAAAAAATTGTAATGATAAGATGAAAAATTTTCTGAATCTAAACAAGATCTTAATTTTTCTTCCAATTTATGCATATAGTTACTGTTTGGAGGTAAAATACCCCTAGTCCATATGGCGTCCTAGGACCAGCTCAAAGGCCCATTACCAGAGAGTAAATAAGAAACGACGAAGGGATAAGAAAAAACAAGTGTCAAAGTTACCAAAAAATAAAAAAAGAGTGTCTGAAAGAGGTAACGAAAAAGAGAGAGAAAAAAAAAAGTAAAAGTTTAGACATTCAATAAAGCTAGGCGGAAATAAATGAATGAAGTGATATAAAGCTAACTTTCTCACCAACAACTGATAAAAGCCATAATAAAAGGGATATGAGATTTGAGGGAGAGGGGGGCGATGATTACGAGAATACAGAGCATCATCTTCAACCTCATGACGAGAGCTCCAAAAATATGATCTTCTTCAGAAAAAAGTTATCCGACCTCCATTGTATAGAGAGAAACGAGAGACTATGAGAGATTTTAAAATACTCGTATTATAGTGAATTTGCCCTCTAAACGATCCGTGGACGTGGATTGTGATGCCCTCAGATTTCGCGTGTAATTTGGTAGATTCTGAAGCGTCAGGACATGCTACATAAGGTTACCCATTCTCGTTTATGACAAATAAAGATGCAATATACCTAGCATACATCTAACAATATGCAACATTCGCAGTGGATAATATTTTTATTTGAGTAATACTATGTACCAGATAAGATATATCCCAAACATATTTCATAATCTTAAAATAACAAACATTCAAAAGTTACAGTGTATGTCTAAAAGATCTGTAACACCATGAGTAATGGAGACAATGCTCCTTATGTATATGTGAAGACTAATATAATTACTAGGTTAGTCCATCGAGTAGTTTGCACAACTCGGTCAAGGAAGCCAAAATACTATCAATAAAACGGAGCATCGAAACAATGAGCTCCACGTCGTTATGTTGCCGCCTAATCGATCTCCTCCAGTTAACCCTCTGTCGCATCTCTTGATCTTGGCACGTAATCTACCATTTCGGGAGAAATGGTAGTTGGGACTACCAAGTGAGATTTTCACCAACAAATAACTTTAATTAGTAGTGTGTAGTGCATGCATAACAGTAAATATATAAATGCTAATGTGAACATGCGTGACATGATGTAACTTGACAATTAACAAGACATAAACTGAATTAACGTGAACTGAACTTGATATGAAATTAACAGAACTGAATGTGAAATAAGCATGACGTGAAATAAAACTGAACATGAACGTGAAATAAACATGACTGAACTAGAATTGAACTGAACATGAACATGGAATCTTGTTCTCATAATAACTGCTTAATTAAATATGAACTGTGGATGTTACATAGGTCCTCTTGAGTCGTGTGTCCTTACCGATACAACATCACATCACATATATCTACACCAATTGTGAGTACGTTAACCTACGCATCACACCACAGATATCTGCATCTGCTGCGAGTATGTAATGTAAGCATCTTGTGACAGGTATCTACACCTACGTGAGTGCATATAACATTAAATTAACCTATGGTTTGACACCATCGGTGTTGGTGCCTAACCTCGCTCCAACAACTAGTTACTTAGGCCTCATTCAAAGGCTGTTAACAATACTTTGTCAATATAGGAAATTTCATACCAGTTTAAACATTTGAGCGTGAATAATGAAGTTTCACTATGATAGTTACATCATCTTAGCACTTGGGGTTATGGTAAACGTAAAAGACTTAACTAATTTGAAAATACTATTTTTCACAACAAACTCCGAACTTATGACATGACGTAGAGTGAAATGAAACAACAGATGACATAGCTTGACATAACGTGATGTGTACATAAGACTAGTGATATGACATAACATGATGGGTAACGGATAGATATGGCATAATCATGACATGCAATAATCAAGCATGAAATAATATGGCATAACATGCAATAGATAAATATGTACTTGAAGTAAATCATGGCATGACGTAACGTAATATGTATATATGCATAAATAATATAAATTATGGCTTCTTTTACTACCATACACACATAGATACCCTGAAAGTAAGTTAGATGTTAACTTAGAGTAATTGCAGCGTGATGAAATAAAGGGCGAAATAACGAGATCTATACAGAAATATTTCTAAATGTTAGAAACTCCTCACTAATATACTTAAGAATATAAAATCACTGACTTATGAAAAAATTACCATTTTACCCATTTATATGTAAGAAATGACCATTTTGCCAATACTTTAAAGATTTTGTATCATAACTCCAAAACTTACTAAAATTTATATTCCTCATGTGAATTTTGTCCTAAATCTAAATATCTAATTAAAAAAACTTAAAACACAACATAACTATGAGAACCAAGCACATGCCGAAACACACGAATGCTAGAATCATTAGTTTTTGTTATAATTATTTCAAACTCACTTTTATGCTAAAACCAAATCATGCAACCTACAAAAATCATATCTTATGCTTTAATATCATGCTACGAAATTAACAAAACATATATAATAAAAACCATAATTTCTTACATTCCAAAACATCAAGTCTTTTGACAACAAAGAACAAGATGTCTTTGGTCTATCTCTCTTCAAATCAACTTCACTGATTCCAAAAAATCAAAAGCATACTTTTAACATGTTCATAAATCAATCATAATAAATGACATGCTTGAACAAACAAGTCAAAGATCACAAAACATCAACCAACACAATCAATTTGCACATTCTCTCCAAAACCAGAGTACTACATGTTTTGGTATTTGATCAAACCACTAGATCTGGCTTTCTATGAAGTAAACCATCAAGAAACAACATCATATACTTCAAGTTATAAAATTTATCTAAGCATTAAACTTAAGATCACATGGTAAAAATTTCTTAGAAACACAACACAACCTGTGAGCTTCAAGTTTGTGTTCCAACCGGACCTTAGCGTGCATAAAAAATTTATTCCCTCGAGATCACGATCATAAATCTTCAAAATAACATCTTAACATATAAATAAAAGTCTTAAGAATAACATATGTAAATATTAAGACCATAAGAGCATGCTTTCATAACAAAATATCAAATCTTACTCAAAACAAAAACTATTTTTATATCTCCAGTTTTCAACTTTCTCATATCATGCAAAACGTTTAGTAAATTTAAATTCAACTTTCATGTTAATACGTTAACTCTAAATCATAAAACTATCGGACCAAGATTTTGCCAAGAACTTCATAAAAAAAAAAATCAAAGAATCACACTATCCAGATTATCGATTGGTATGATCTTTGCATGCTAACAGCTTTTTCACTAACCAAACTTCATGAAAAATCACACAAAATATAGCAATGGAAATTAAACTCAAATAGGAACAACTTATATGAAGATAGTTTTGTGACAATCTATTTACAAAGGTTTCGAAAAAAAGAAGTAATCAAGGCAAGAAATGTTGTCTAAAGTCTCTCATTGAGTTCTCTCAAAGAAAGTGTTTCAAAAGTGACAAAAGTCTAAGGTACAAGCCATTAATGACTTATATACTACTGGAGGGGTTGAGAGGGGATGTGAGGGTGAATTTTTTATGATGTGTTGTCGGAAACCATGCCCAAAACTACGGGCTATAGCACAAGGTTTTATGTCTTGAAGTTGCCTAGTGATGTGGTGGTGGTGAGGTGGCTGATTTTCCTCCCATCAACCATTGTTTGGGTCTGACATGGCCAGTGAAAGTACACTCATGTTAGTGGAAAAACTTCCTCAAGAGGCTTATCATAGATGGAGCTTTTCAGTAAGCCTAAACCGATTGGGCGTCAATGGGGTTTTAATAGTGTATGGTTGGCAGTTTTGGTTTCTATCAAGTCTAAATTCAATTTTTCTTGACTCAATGAAAATACCATGTTATAAAATAATGGATAAGAGGAGTGTAATGATATGAATTTGAATGGTTAATAATATGTGAAAGTGATTTAATCATGTGATTAAACATTAAGTTAAAACCAACTTCATTTAAGTTTGAGAAACCATTTAAGGTTTTGGTTTCCACAAAGTATTTGGTGTTTCAATTGAGCCTCAGATATTTGAAGTTTCACTAAGGTTGAAACCCTCTTTAATTTGGCAAAAAAATGAATGGTTGGATGTAATATTGTCTGACTTAGATGGCATTATTATAATGCTTGATTTTCCTTTATTTATTTAACATTTCAATCTCATGGTTCCTTTTGGTGTCAAGTTTCTTAAACTATTCACCAACTGTGGCTGAGATTTTGTCAAGTATCCAGATGAAACTTTTCTAGACTTATTTGGACAATTCACATTATGATCTGAAAAATGACTGGACTGCGTGCCACATGATGCTAACATATAAGTTACTATTCATTTCAAAAATGGTGAAAATAACTTTACACCATAAAATCCTAAATAATCATACAAAACTATGAGTGCACTTCATTTTTTAGATTTCGACTCATGAGTGTCTTAATAAATCAAAACGCGTTTTCGAACAGTTGTTGTCCGAAAAATGAAAATCATTTTATTGTGCTGTAAAATCTTAAATATTCATATGAGACTAATGGTGCAAACCTATAACACCTCATTCCCTAGAGTTAGGGATGTCACATGCTTTCATAAAAATAGTCAGACAAGAGCTTTCATAATTTAATAAATCAAATTAAATAAATAACTAAAGCCTGAAATTAAATTCAACTACTCCATCTAAGTCTGACCCGCCTGCTCGTACTGATTATCATCATTACCTGGGTGATTAAAATTATGAAATAAAACTAAAATGAATCGAAAACTCAGTAAGAAGCTTATCACAACGTAAACATAATTAACTTAAGGTTTTCATAAAAATTTGCATGTTGAGAGCTTAAAATCAAAACTCATCGCACTGATACTTATGTTATGCATGACTTGTCTTGATTTATTTGAATTAACTAAATGATCTAATTTATCTAACTGGCCAACACACTTAATCCTGTGTGTAAGGTTGTACACCAGCCTCACATCGCACGACCGCAAGGAGAGTCGTTGAGCAGTATTCTGGCATATTACGATAAACCATACTTGAGTCCGTGGCTTGCACATCCACCCTGAAACTACATTTGTACCATGCATCTGAATGGTCATCTAATAAAACTGTCATGATTTTATATTGCACTCGAACTTAATAAAACTTACATATTTTATGCGATGTGAGATGCATGACATAATATGTACATAATTATAATTACTAAATCTAAACATTATGCAGAATGACATGATTATGTGCTATACTGGACAACATGTTTGCATATATTATTACGTGTGAGATATATAAACACTGGCTTTCAATAATTGGCTTTAATAATAATCTATCTGACTAAATAATGTGTTACTCCTAATTTATAATCAAACTACTTACCTCGCTGCACTACTTTCTTAATCTCACTTTGTAGCTCGTCACTTATACGAAATATTAAACGTTACTAAATCTGTATAAAAAAAACATGTCCTAATATCTCACTTAATTAAATTCATATTGTAGAAAATAATCAATAAATATTCTATTTAATATAAAATCAATGAATGCTTATATCTTAAATTATTTAAATACTAATAACATATTTTCACTTTCAAATTATAATTTAGTATAATACTTGAGCTATATTCAATTATAATAAAATAAGTCGTGAAAAGCTCATTTGTTAAAATATGTTTACTTTCTTATGATTAAGATAATTATTCAATTTCACAATAAATCTAATAAATACTAATATCATTTAAATATTCTTAAAATATGTCTTTATTTTCAATTTACAACTTTAATATTATAATTATATCAAAATCTATTACAGTAAACAGTAGAGAATTCATTTCATACAATAGATATTGAACTTAAAGTATTTAAAATAAAAGAATAGACACTCACTATCTACTATTGAAATCTAATTATAAAATTAATAATAAATAATATAATTTAAATTTTAACTATTTTCTATGAGAAAAAATAAACCTTATATAAAATAGAATTTATAGGCTAGACAAAAGTAAACCAAGCCCAACACAAGATGCCCGTTGTAAAACACCAATTGAACTTAAGAATAGCCCAATTTAATAACAAAGTCCACGTGAAAACCAAAGTATGCCTCAAATCATTTGATGTATCTCACAACTAAGGGCATTGCGTGATATCTATATATCACAAAATTCAAAAGAGAGTCTGACCATCCACCTGAAAGAGATATAATTTTTCAGAGAAAACAATAACCGTGTGAGAGTGGCTAGCTCAAGGCTTATCTCGGGAGAAGGTACAGAGGGCGATGACAAATCTTGGGTTGAGAATCACGGTGGAGCACAAAGAAAGAGGGAGAGAGAGAGAGAGAGAGAGTTGTTTGTTGACATTGGCTTAGAAAGAGAAGCGACATAGAAGATAAAGAGGATGGAGGTTGAGCGTGGGCTTACCAGAGGAAATACAAAGGACTTGGGGTGACGGGAAGTGCCTGACAACACTTTTTGTACAGATGGAGGCAATGTGCAGAGAGTTGGCAATGTGCGGTGGCTTCCCGATGTAGTGGCGACTGGTTTGCACGTAGAAATACCCTATTTTAGGTGTAGTAGAATAGGGCACTACCGTTGGCTGTTTTCGATGGATCGCTAAAGGATACATGTGACGGTGCTCTTTCATTTGTTGTCACGATAGTTCAACGTGGTTAGAGATGATTGTTTTCCAGGCTGCCAATTACGTTGGTGCTACCTGTGGTGGTGTTCATTGGCTCATGATGGCTTTTCTTGTGGCTATCAAGCTGTTCTGAGGTTGGGGGCTGAGGGAGGTGTCGTCACGTGGTTGCGGCATGGAGGTTAGGACGTATGGCAGAGCTAGGCATGACTAAAGCTTGTTGCTTCGTGCGATGCAAAACTAGTAGAACATAAAAGATGACGCATAGTAGACGTGGAAGAGCTAGGTTCTGCATGTTGGGTTGCACCATGTGATCTTGACTGTTAATGGTGTTTCTTACGTGTGTTGTTGAAACCGATTTGAGGGGCTGAGAAGTTGATGTTGTGTGTGAGGAGGTAGTGCGGCAACCCTATATTATGGGGAAGGTGACAACATGCGCATGGCTATGTGGGAATATATAGAAGTCATGTAGGTTTTCATTCGTGTGAGTTCGACAATTACGAAAAGGAAAGTTTTTTCAACTCAATCAAAACTGAGAGATGCGGGCGTAAGTTGGTTACAAATAGGAAACCCTTCCAACTAAGGAATCACCTGAGACATATGCGTGATACTTGCAGGGGCTTATAAATACACGGGTTTGGGACGCCGAATAATTGGGCTTTGTCCTTTTCGTGGGTCTTTGGGTCCAACTAAATTTCAGGACTTGTCTAAATATTATCAACTACATCACCTAATAAGCGTAACGACCGATCTTAAATTTCAAAATTGAGTCCAAGTTGTCCAATATTATTTTTGGCTTGTAAAATAGTTATTGAATGCAACAAAACTATTAATTGACCAAAATAAACTTTCGATCTATGGTTATCCAATAAATTGCAATTGAACTTTTCAATATAGTCCATTAATTATAATCTAGGTCCAATAAAAATTATCCTAATAATTATTGGGCCGAATCATTATAAAACCGTTTCTTATTCTCACCGACGTCACCGTATACTGATTTAATAGTCTGGAGTTGATATTTATATGATCGTCTGGGTCTGATATCATCGTCGTAGATTATAGTGACATACTACTACTTTTTTGTTCTTTTTTGAAATGGATTGTTGGTATGTAAATTTGATTTTTTGAAAGATTGGAGGATGGTGGGCAAGGCCATGGCCTTCCAAATTCATACGTCCATCCGACAAGTATGAGCGGCTAGGGATGAAATGAAGGATGAGCTAGAAAGGTAGCTACCCGCCCGTTTGGGGAGGGAAGCAGCCCTTCTTGCAGTTTACTCCTTTTAAACAGATACTCTAATTTTATTTATTTTTTAAACTATACTTCATATTATAATCATTCCATACTAAGTAGTTAATATTTTGCTAAGTATGCCATGCTATCTCCTATGGAATGACACCTGTTAGAAAATTAAAAAACTCATTAAAAAAAGACCTAAGGGTGGGCCCATTGCTTGGGTCGTGCCATCCGTTGGCCTAGGTGTTGATTTGAGAGATTCTTTAGTTTGTTTTTTAAAATGAGCCTAATTTTTTTTAATATATGCTATTCAATTCATGATAATGGGTTAATTTAACAAAAGAATAATAAAGGTCGTTTGACAATAGAATTGTTTTAAAATATTTTAAAATATTTCATTTTCATACATCAAAATGTTTTCAATTTCAAATTTTTAATTTTTTTCTATAATCATTATCTAATCATTACATCTTTATCAAATTCTCAAACAAAATATAAAAAATAATATTAATTTTTTAAATTTGAAACAAATAATACCACTTTTCAAATAATAATATTAAAAAAATATATTCAAACAATTTTTTAAGTTTATAATATTTTTATTAAACATCTTATATCCCATTTATTAAAATTTAATAAAATATTTTAACTCAAATTATTTTACAATCATTTATTGAAATATTATAAATATCTTCTTTTTTTAAAAATTTTTTTTTATGTCAGAAAACCTCTCTAAGGTAGAGTCTTTCGGACCCACTCTTACAGAGTAAACTCCAGTCTGATGCACTGCACTCTTAGAATTTTTCCTACACAAAACTGATTAATTACTGACTTTTCACCAGAAAGTGTGGCCCCTAGAGATTATTTGCACCTAAGGGATTTGAACCGTGGACCTAGGGGGAGCATACTCCCAAACCCAAAGCTTTTACCATTTGAACCAACCCCTATGAGTTATTTTAAATATCTAAACAACCATCATCAAAATTAAGAATACAAATAATAAATAACTTAATATTAGAGCATTAAGGCAAATTTGTCCGAAAATCATTAATAATGATTATTTTAATATGAGCAATATTAAATATAATAATGAATTATATAAATGTCGAACACTCTTTATAAAAAGAAATATATATAATTTATATAAAAAGATAAATTTTTTAATAACGAGTATATTATTTAAATAAAAATTTTACGTGCAGTTATTTTATGTATTTTTTGTATACTTTATTAATATAATGGAATGGGTATTTTTTTAATATAAAATAATTATTTTAATAAATCATATTAATAAAATATATAAATAAAATATAAATTTTTTAATATAAAATAATTATTTTAATAAATCATATTAATAAAATATAAAAATAATTATACGTAACTTAATTCTTATTTAAATATGACTATTGCTGAACGCTATAGTCATAACATTAATCTTTTAATATTCAATAAGACCAAAAAGAAAAAAAGAAAATAGAGAGAATGAGTCCCATCAACACCTCACCGAGCCCACGCACTTCGAATCCACGCGATCACACACTCTCTCTCAGGGGACTGAGAGGGATAGAGAGAGAGGGAGAGGGAGATGAAAAGCAGGGCGCGGGAGTTCGAAATCGCCAAATGAAGAAGGAAAATTACGTCCACTCTCCTTGAGACTGGAGAGAGTGGGACATTTGTGCTTGCTTTACACCCATTCTATGCCCTTCTGACCTCCAAACCCTAACAAAATCTCACCCTATCTTCTCGAACCCACTTCAATTTTTGTGAGGATGGTGGCGCAGTCTCTAAAATGCACCGAAACCGAATCGGAGGTTTTTACCAGGAGAGTGAGCGCTAGAATCAAGGAGAAACAGAGGGCCGACAAGGAGCTCTTGGTTCGTCGGAGAGTCCTGAGTGACCAGAAAGACGTTGGTGGAGGCGGTAGAGGAAAAAGCGTCAAGCATTGCGATAAAAGGGCGCGTGCAGATAAAACTGCAAACGAAGAGAATGCGAATGCGGAGCTGGAAAAGACCCACAAGGGTTTCGAGGTGGCGGCCGAGCCCATGAATCGGAGTTTAGAAGCGACCGAGGCTGGTGCCGCGTGTACGTTTGAGAAAAGTGACCATGCCAAGGTGAAGGAGACCCTGAGATTGTTCAACAAGTACTATCTCCATTTTGTGCAGGTGAGTGTCGTCACTTTTTGTTTCTCTTTTCGGTTCACGCTGACCGGATCACTCAGCATCTTTTTTCTTTTTTTGCATTGGGGGTGCAGGAAGAGGAAAAGAGGTGTGGGAAAGCGGAAGCAGAAAGGAAAGCTTCCAAAGCTTCAAAATCTAAGGTTAGCATCCACTTCAATCAGGTTGTTTCGTGCATGAAATTATTGCGTAGTCGTATATAAATTATTTTTAGCGCTCTGATGTTGAATTTTGAAGCTTCATGGACTCTACATTGCAATTATTTATCTGCTATGTTTTTTTCCTACGCCATATTTAACATACCAATTTGTGCAGAAACGAGCTGCACCAGAAGATGCGAAGTCCAAGGCAAAGCGACCTGATCTGAAGGCTGTATCTAAGGCAAGTTAACATTTGAAGAGTGGACGGTTCTTTCTTAGAATCATGGCTAAGTTTTTCTATAAACAATTCTACCATTAGACCGTTCATCGTAAGTTTGATTTCACTAATTGCAACTGATAGGCTTGACCAGATGTCATTTTCAAACAATGTTAGGTTAATTTTACATTTGCTCTTCTTGTGGAATATACTTAATGTGAGATTTGAAAAGTAATATGGTCATGTTATGGTATCAAGGATGGTGATGATAATGCGCTCAAGTTCTTGGTCCTTCATTGGTCTGCTGTCATATCCTGATTTATAATAGTGGTGACTTCTTTTGGTTGTGGGGAATATGATGGTAAACTAATTATCATTACAACATTCTGATAAAATGAGCCCTTTCTTTCTCCAAATGAAAATCTCTGGCAGATGATGGAGACTAATGAAATATTGTACTCCGAGAAAAGAATTGGTGACATTCGAGGTTGGTTGCTTGTTCTTCCATTGTATTTTGGTATTGTTCATTTTAGCATGTTTTGAACTCCTTGTCTATTCCGTGCCCGCCACCCCCCCCCCCCCCCCNAACCATTTTTCTTCTTGGTTAAGGAATGCCTGAGAATGCAATCCATTAGCTTTCCATACATTTTCTTCCTGTGATTTTTTGTTTTGCATACAGTGTTGGAGTACTAAGTACCGTGGTCAAATAATAGTTGATATAAGGTTGTTGTATTTATTAAGTTTTTTTTTATAATTTTATTGGTCGAAATATATACAGATACATTTTATTTGTAGTTCTTATAATATATTCAGATTAGGAGAACAATAAATGTTTGTTGCATTTCTTAAATGCATTATAAATGATATCAATTTGGCTAATTTGCTTTCATATGCTCTATACTTTTTTGATAGCTTTATGCTTTATATTTTTAGTGCTCCCTTGAAGCATCATTTCTTGGGATACACAATGATTCATGGAAATTCCAAGTCACATTTGGGCCTACCCTCTATAAGGACTAGTCAAGGTTACATTTAAAGCACATTGAAGTAATTATAAATTGCAAGAACTTCTCTCAAGAAATGTGACATCCTATTCACCATCCTCCCATACTGAATTCAGGGCATTACAATCTCCCTCCGGTAAATTCCTAATGTTCTCATTTGACCATTCCGTTGTAGGTGGTGTAGCTTAAGTCTCCAACTTATGGTTGAGATTGATTTTGATACCATTTGTAACACCTTAAGGAAAGCTCAAGTTACATCTAGACCAATACTTTTTTTTTAAAATAAGTAATAAATTATTTCATTGATATGAAGATAGTCATAGCTTGGTATACTGAAAGTATACATGTGAATACACCTATTTAAGAACTAGAAACAGTTACAAGGAAATCATGGAAGCTGAGACCATTCAAATCTAAAGCAATGGCCCACAAAAAAAAATTCTTCCAGAAAATATTCCTAAACTCTTCCAAGGAGCGCTCATGATCCTAAAAAAGCCTCTTGTTTCTTTCACACCAAATACACCAAAAAATACATACAAGAGCCATCTTCCACACGGTTGTGATCTGTGGTGTCCCAATGATCCCTCTCCAGCTTACTAACAGTTCAACCACCCTACGCGACATTACCCAAGCTATTTCCATTCTGTTGAAAAAGTAATTCCAAATATCTCGAGTAAAATCACAATGGAAAAGTAGATGGGCCATTGTTTCACCACTATTTTTGCACAGATAGCACCAATCTGTGATTATAAGGCCATGTTGTCTAAGATTATCTATGGTCATAATCTTCCCTAGAGTCGCTGTCCAGACAAAGAATGCAGTCTTGGTTGATGCTTTATTCTTCAATATGTTCTTCCAAGGGAAGTTGTGCCTTTGTTGCATAGTAATAGAGTCATAAAAAGAGCGTACCGAGAACTTCCCTTTCCTAGAGGGTCTCCATTCCGGCAAATCTTCAATTGTGGCAGCAATAGGAGTGCTGTATAGCAAGTTCAAAAACTCCACCAAACAGTCACTTCCCAATCATGTGCATCCTGAGTAAGGCTAATATTCTACTCCTGTGAACCTTGATTGATTACCCGCAAGGCAGCCTCCTTCTCCCTTGCAATACTGAAAATTGTGGGATAAACATCCTTCAAGGTTGTGTCTCCCACCCACAAATCCTTCCAAAAGTTGATCCTACTACCATCCTCCAAACACAACCGAGTATTACTAGCAAAGGAACACCAACCTTTTTGTATATACTTCCATAGCCCCACTCTATAAGTCTCCCTACTCTCTTTAGAACACCAACCCCCTCGTTCACTATCATACTTCGTGTCGATCATCCCTTTCTATAAGGCTCCCCTCTTATAGTTATAATGCCACAACCATTTTCCTAATAAAGCCTATTGAAATTCCTCACATTCCGAACCCCCAAGCCACCATCCCTCAAAGGAGAACATACCTTGTCCATCCTACTAAGATCTCGTTTGTTTTTGCAGATGAGATGAGTTCATGTTAAAATTAAAAAGTTGAATAAAATATTGTTAAAATATATTTTTTTAATATTATTTTTGTGAGCCAACCCTTTAGTATTGTTTACATCACCAATCGCGACCATCTCTGTCTTAGCAAGATTAATCTTCAACTTGGATATTGTTTCGAAACAAAGTAAGATGGCCTTCAAAGATTGGATATGCCTTGCATTTGCCTCACAAAACAGCAAGGTGTTATATGCAAACAAAAGGTGAGAAATAATGGTAGAGCTGTGGATATCTCCCAATGAGAAGCCAGGAAAAATCCTCCCTCTATTGCAGCTAACACCATTTTACTTAGTGCTTCCATTACTAGAACGAACAAGAGGGGTAATAATGGATCATCTTGACGTAGTCCCCTTGAACTATTAAAGAAACCCACAGGATCACCATTTACCAAGACTGAGAAGCGAGCCGTTGACACACAATGTCTCATCCATTTCCTCCATCTTTCCCCAAAACCACATTTCCTCGGCATATATATATATATATTAGGAAATCTCAATTAACATGATCATATGTCTTCTCTAGATCTAATTTGCATATAATACTTGGAGCTTCCGACTTGATCTTGCCATCCAAGCATTCATTAGCTATGCGGACCGAGTCCAAAATTTGTCTCCCTCTCACAAAGGCATTTTGTGACTTAGAAATGCTCTTCGTCATGACTGAGCTCATCCTATTAGCAAGAACTTTTGAAAGCATCTTATACACTGTCCACAAGACTAATCGGCCTGTAATCTTGTACCTCTATTGCACCATCATTTTTAGGGACTAGAGCAATAAAAGTAGCGTTTAAACTTTTCTCAAATTTTCCAATAGTGAAAAATTCCTGAAAAACCAGCATTACATCCTCCCTCACCACTTCCCAACAAGTCTGGAAAAAAAGCCATAGTGAAACCATCTAGACCTGAAGCTTTATCTTTATTCATTGTCTTGATTACTTATTATACCTCTTTCTCTTCAAATGGTCTCTCCAACCAAGCCAAACTATTTTAATCAATGGCCTCAAAGGCTAGGCCATCCACGGTAGGCATCCATTCATAAGGTTGCAACAACAAATGTTCAAAATGGCCAACCACATGCTCTTTTATCACAACCTGATCTAAGGATGCACCACCATCTATGTCCATGGACTCCATGGAATTAAACCTCCTACGTGCATTAGCAACTTGGTGAAAAAGTTTTGTGCATTTATCCCCTTCCCGAAGCCATAAATCCCATGACTTTTGCCTTCACAAGATCTCCTCCATTAGAGTCAAACGTTCAAGTTCAGAAGCTACTTGATCTTTTCGGCTGTTCTCATCCTACACCCTTCAAGCTTTGTAATTCTTGAAATAAACTCTTCTTTTGTAATGTTACATCACCAAATACCTCTTTTTTTTTTTTTTTTTTTTCGATAGGTACCAAATACCTTGTCATTCAATGTTTTCAAATTTTTTTTCAAAGTTTTCAACTTTCCAGCCAATACATTGCTCGGGTTGCCCTCAAATAAGTATGAATTCCACCATTGTCTAATCAAGTCCACAAACCCATCCGTTTTTAATCACATATTCTCAAACTTGAATGGCCTTCTACCCAATGTTTTGAATACTGCTTCGGTGACTGTTTCGGTTGAGGCATTGAAATGAGATATTTTGGTACTGGTACTATTTCGGAATAGTTTATATATGAATAAATTATATATAAATTATAAATAGTCTGATCTGAATTGAGGGGGTCAACAAATGAGTTTGCAGTTTGAAGAAATGAAAAAGAAAAAAGAAAAAAGTTTAGGCCAAAATATAGGCCGGTATAGGCTGAACGATTGAAATTCTGATCGATATGAAACTATATCTTTGTACCTGTTACGCCACAGAAACGGTATATTTTGATTGTACTGGCCGGTACGGTATGAAATTCAAAACTTTGCTCTACCCCTTTGAATACCACCACAATCTAACATGACAGAGAAATGATCAGAGCATATCCTCGGGAGCCTTTTTTGACTTAAATTTGGATATTGTAGCTCCCATGAGGGAGAAATGAGGAATCTGTCCAGTCTTGACCAAATTTGATTATCAGACCAAGTATATTCACCTCCTATTAGAGGTATATCCATCAAACCTAACTAAAAAAAGGAAGTAAATCTACCATAGTTTTATTTTGTCGCCCCTCCCTTGATCTTTTGCTGGAACATCTTGTCTCATTAAAATTCCTACCAATACGCCAAGGAGTCCCCCACCAAAAACATAGGCCAACGAGCTCATTCCAAAGCAATCGTCTCTCACTATCCAAATTAGGGCCATATACCCTAGCAAAAGCCCATAAGAAACCATCATCAATATTTTTAAAAAGACACCCCATCGAGTATTCTTCCACAAACTCATTAATGTTTTTCAGCACCCTCTTATCCCACATAACCAACATTCTACCTGAGGCCCCTTTCGAAGGTTAAGTATGCCCAATCTACAAATTGGCAACTTCATATACTTCAAATAATTCTTCTATTGATAAGTTTTAACTTTGTTTCCTGCAAGCAAATGATAGCCAACTTCCATTGCCTTAATAAGGTTCTTATTCGAAAGTGTTTATTAATCTCGTTTAGCCCCCTAACATTCTGACTCAGAATTTTTGGCTTCATTTATCAATTGTTCCAGCCCTCCTCTTGTTTCTTCCACGACTTGCACTCCCCTCCTTTCTATCATAATTAATGGACCACGTCAACCTCTTCAACTCCCTATCTCTTTTTGACCCTACGCCATGTTGTCCTGCCTCAATGGCTATAATCAATGCTTTAAACTGATCTTCATAGCCCTCACACGAAATCCTCATAAAACTTTGTAATTCCTCTATCTTTTTCAATACCCAATTAGAGGAAATAGTAGGAGGGATCATACTTATAGGGGTAGGATCCTCTCCTGTTGACTCCTCCCCCTCTTTTGAGTATTCCCAGGGATCATAAAGCATCAATTGACCTTCCCCATCTAACTCCCCTTTATTCGATGTGCCCCCACTCTCCAAAATAGCTAAAGGGCCTTCTCAGGCTCCCTCCAAAGGCTCACCGTGGGCCATATCTGCCCCCCACAAGCTTAATTGTGCTTGGTCCAAGGATATCAATAGATCTAGAGGTGTCCCAAGGCTCGCTGGAAAGGTCTGTGGCAGCCCACAAGATGGCGGCCCTCCTTGAGCACCACCTAAGCCTTCATGTTTAGAGATACACAATTCTAGGCCTTCCACTTCAACGATTTCCCCCATCTCCACTTCTGGCGATTGTAATACCTTCGATGAACCACCACCTGAGTCGTTGCAAGCCATCGCCACTTTCTATGTCACACTTGCCCAAGACTCGGACCCCGTACTGTAGTATCGGGCACCTCTAGCACACCTGAAATCGATATCGGGTCTTTCTCCTGCCAAACCCTATGAGGGCTTTTACATGGGCTCGGTTCTTAAGTTGCCTTCTTCCCCTTCAAGTTTGTCTCACCTTCATGGCCCACGAACCTCTTCTTCCCAATCTGAGCCCCACTTGATTGAGCCTGACCCAACGCAGTGAGCCCTCTTGATGCTGTTGCACCCTTCTTTTTAGCTTCACTTGGGCCACAACCCATTCCCAAACCCAAGCTCATCCCCTTTTTCTCCTCTATGCACCGTGTCATCCAATTGATATTCACTTGCAACAAATCTATCTGACATTTCATCTCATGCAAAGCACGCAACTCCTTTTCTTCATACAAACCGACAATCACCCTGTCACCTTCCTCCCGTGCCTGGGCTCCTACAGAAGCGGTGGCACTCCTTTATAGGCCTACCCCTCCTTTTGAGCATGCCAAGGTGTCAGAGCTATGGCCACCCCTGACACTACCTTTAGGTAGCAGTGCCTCCTGGTACAACTAAAATGGTGGTTGTTGTGGTGGCAAGAACACCAGACCACCTGTACGACTAGCCTCCCTCATAATCTCCACTACCTTCCTCCAACCCCTTCCCTCCCTATCCTCTGGTGTGAATAAGAAGTTCCGATACCCACCCCCACCATACTCCATCAATGCCATGAAGCATCCTCGTGAGTTGTGGGGTATTTGAGCAACATAGCCCCTATCTCCTTCCCTATGTGCAGAATAGAACTCCTTCCTTGCAGCCTTCAAGCAATCCTCCAAGGCTTTGATGAACCACCTTGCCGTGCCTAGCCCCAGCCTAATCTCTTTCACAACATTTTGTCCTTTTTCAGTCAAGAATACAAACCTACCATCCTTTACTACCTCAAAAACCTTAGATTCAATAACTACTTGCTTCGCAGTACCCATAACTCACTAAAATCAAACACTAACTCACAGAAAACTTTTCTTCATTGGAGTTTTGGTAGTACTCCTAGTGCAAAGTTATTGTTGCGAATTGCTATTATGAATGGTAAGCACAGGGATCATCTTCTAGACCAATACTTAAAAAAACTAGTCAATGTTACAATTGGAGCCATTTGAAATCATTATAAATTGCAAGAATTTATCCTTGCCAAGTAATGCTAGAACTTATTCAACACCCTCTCTTACAATTTGGCATACTAGAAGATGCTAACTTATTTACAATTTGTGTAAGTAGTGCATCTAGTTGAGGGCCTGGCTTGAAAATTAGAGATTTTAGGTCCAATTGTTCCAAATTACCCATGCATGTGAATCGCAACTTGACACTGTGCATATGCTATAGAAGTAAAAACAACCAATCTCTTTGCTTTTTCTTAGGTGTTTCGATTTTTCAGTTGATCTTTAGCCTCTTATATGCTATTTTTCTTTCTACACTGTTATCTGTGTGTTAATGCTGCTATACTGTAAATCAATTACTAAATAATTAAAGGCTATTCCTAATTGAGTAGTCTTAGTCCTTGTTGATGTAGTCGAAAATTTAATGTTCTTCAGGTTGTGAATTGGAGCTAAAGTTGAATTAATGAAAATATTTATTTCTTTTTTGGAAAATAGGATTACATGAACTATACCTTCCCGCTAGCTGTTGCCATTGTATTGTCTGGAATGTATGAGGATGACCTGGATAATGCTGAGGATGTTGTGTATACTGGCCAAGGTGGACATGATTTAACTGGTAATAAGCGTCAAATTCAGGATCAAAAGATGGAGCGTGGGAATTTGGCGCTCAAGGTGTGTATTTTGAAACGGATAGAGTTGACCTCCAAATTGGGTTCAAGGAAACCTCCTCCAACCCATCTACAAATTTGACGAGTGTCCTCCATTAAGCATGTGACAAGAGCATGCCTTTTTTTAGAAGTCTTAACTTTAGAAATTGACATGTCCCTCCATTAAAAAAACATGTGTTTGCCACATGCTCAAGGGACACATGTCAATTTTTCAAATGGGTTGGAGGAAATTTCCTTGTACCCAGTTTGGATGAAAACTTTGTCCTTTTGAAGCCCTTCTAAGTTCTTTGGATATTTTCCCTCATATACTCCCTTCATAGTATTAGTTGACCCAGAAGCTCTCTTAAGTTCTTATTTCTATTTGATTTTGTTGGGTAAATGATTATGAGGGAGAACCATTTTACCACAAGAATAAGTGAGTCTCTGGAGTGCCCTTGGAATTTGAAACAGTATTGCTTGACTTGTACCTACTTCGGCCTCAATTGCAGAATTGTGTGGAGCAATGTGTGCCAGTTAGAGTTGTTCGTGGCCATGAATCTAAAAGCAGTTACACTGGTAGAGTTTACACATATGATGGTTTGTACAAGGTGATTCTAAGCATTTGGTATTAATTTATATCTCTCGATGACTTAGGTCTTGCATTAGTGTAATTTACCCCTTGATTATCCTCATTTTGTTTCCAAAATAGATCCAAATTCTGTATATCTGCTGTTAATTTGAGTGAAGTAATGTAACCAGAGATAACTGATCGATGTATTTAGTTTTCTTTTGCAATATGCATGTGGCAATTTTTCTAATTTGGAATTGAAACTGTTTTCTCTCATAAATTTGCATTGATCTAATAACTCTTGATTAGAGCCAGTATTTAGGCAGGCCTCCTTTTCTCTACTAGTTGCATGGAAGCTTCAATGTTTGTGCATAAAATTCATGGTTTCTTCAATTTTTTTTGAATTTAAAATACGAGAGACAAAATGATACATTGTTTTCAAGATTGGACTTCCAATATAATTTTTTCTGTAAGTAAGAAGAATTTATTAATCCACATAATTAGGCAAAGCCCAAGTACACATGAAATATACAATAGAAAAACCTAATTACAAGCTAAGTGCTGTGAAAAACAACAGTCCAATCCAGCCATGAAATGCCACTCAGCCAAGAAAAGGGAAAGGGAATTAAAGCGACTTACTTGCTCAGTAAACTACGAAGGAAGTGCAAGTCATGGCGGGACGAAGGGTAGGGCAAAGCTAGTTGTTTTATGTAACTCAAAATAGTCCCGTGGAATGTTAGGGGGCTGAACGAGCTATAGAAGCTTACCAAAATAAAAAATCAGTTTTGTGGTTGGAAAGTGAATGTAGTACATTTACAAGAGAAAAATGGAACTCATCTCCCTCACTATAATACGAAGCTTGTGGAATTGTTGTCATGTGGGATGGTTGTATTTGTTGTCTAAGGGGGCTTCAGGAGGTAAATTGGTGATGTGGGATAAATGGGTGGTGGAAAAGACATGAGTGTGTGGGGGAATATATAGTGGCTTTTTCTTTCAAGAATGTGGAAGATAAATTTCAATGGTCTTTTGCTTGTGTTTATGGTCCTAACTCTAATATCACAAGAAGAGGCTTGTGGGATGAATTGGCAGCTCTTTGTAGCTTATGGAGCCTTCCTTGGTGCATTGGGGGAGATTTTAATGTCACGCTTCCCAAGCAAACGAGTAGGTGGTCCTAGCTATAGTTCAACAATGATAGATTTTTCTGATTTAATTTACGAGCAAGATCTTATGGATATCCCTTTAGTTGGTGGAACCTTCACATGGTCCAGTAATAGAGAACATCCAGCTTGGTCAAGACTTGATAGATTCCTCATTTTGCCCGACTGGGAAGCACACTTTTTGGATCTCATTCAGAAACGACTTCCAAGGTTATGTTTGAACCACTTTCCCATTCTCATTGACTGTGGAGGTATCTAGGGAGGTAAAAAATATTTTAAGTTTGAGAACATGTGGCTGAAATCTGAAGGATTTGTTGAGAGAGTTAGACAATGGTGGTCATCCTATCATATACAGGGCAATCCTAGTTACGTGTTGGCATATAAGCTCAAGGCTCTCAAAGGAGGACTTGAAGAAGTGGAATGAACAGATTTTTGGGAATGTGGAACACCGAAAAAAGACCCTCCTCAACAAATTACAGGGTTTGGAGGATGTGGAGGAGGAGAGGGGTCTCTCAGAAGAAGAAAAGACTCACAAAAGCAAGTGACCTCGGATATTGAAAGGATGGCATTAATGGAAGAGATTTATTGGAGACAGAAATCGAGGGCCCTATGGCTAAAAGAAGGGGATAAATGTGCCAAGTTCTTCCATGGCATGGCTAATTCAGATAGAAGACACAATGTCATCAAGTCATTATTAGTAGATGGGAGGATTACTTTGAACCCGTTTGAGATTATGGACCATATTACCAACTTCTATGAACAATTACTATTGGAGTAGTTTTCTTGGAGACCATGTCTGAATGGCCTCGTTTTTTAGTCAATTGATCATCAAGAAGCAAGTTGGCTAGAAAGGCCATTTAAGGAGGTGGATATTTGCAAGGTATTGCAAATTATGGCAAGTGATAAAGCTCCAGGTTCGGATGGGTTCACTATGGCTTTTTTTAAGGCATGTTGGGAAGTAGTTAAAGATGACCTCATGAGCTTCTTCCATGAGTTCCATGAACGAGGTAGTTTTGAAAAAAGCCTCAATGCTACTTTCATTGCTTTTATTCCAAAGAAGCCGGGGGTGGCGAAGCTTAAGGATTTTCGTCCAAAAAGCTTGGTGAGTGGATTGTACAAAATCCTTTTGAAAGTATTGGCTAATTGATTAAGTACGGTATTGGAGAAGATCATTTCCAAGCCCCAAAATGCCTTCATATGAGGTCGACAAATTCTTGACTCTGTTCTCATTGCCAATGAATGTTTGAATAGTCGCCTTAAGTTAGGAGCTCCAGGGTTACTACGCAAACTTGACATGGAGAAGACTTATGATCAAGTAAACTGGAACTTTTTGCCACATATGCTTGAGAGGAATTGGGATACGATTTGTACCCCAATATGTGAAGGCGAGCTGGGAATTTGGAACTTGTTGGTTTTCAATAAAGCTTTATTGGGTAAATGGTTGTGGAGATACGACAATGACAGAGGAGCGTTGTGGAGAGACATCATCGATTTAAAATATGGTCGATCATGGGGAGGATGGTGCTCGAATGAGGTGAGTGGATCACATGGGGAGGGCTTTGGAAAAACATAAGAAGAGGTTGGACTGACTTTCATCGATATACATGCTTTGCAATTGGGGATGGTTCCAGAATTAAATTCTGGAATAACCTTTGGTGTGGAGACCGAAATCTTAAGGATGCCAACCCAACTTTCTACGGCATTGCATGAGAATAGGAGGCTTCGGTCTTAGAACTCATGGATCTATCTAGTGGTTATCCTCAATATCACTTTTATTAGAGCTGCCCAAGATTAGAAAATTGACACATTTACAGATTTCTTCAATCTTGTGTATAACTATAAAATAAATGGAGGTGCTGATACGATGTTGTGGTCACCGTCCAAGAAGGGGAAATTTACTGTTTGAGCATACTATAAGTCCCTAATGATACATTCTACAAGAGTATTCCCATGGAAGAACATATGGAACAGCTCCTCTAAAAGCTTCTTTTTTTGTATGGACAACTTCACTAGGGAAGATCCTTACCTTGGATAATTTAAGAAAATGCTGACTCATTGTATTGGATTGGTGTTGTATGTGCAAGAAAAGTGAGGAGTTTGTGGATCCCTTATTATTGCACTGTGACGTGACTAGGAGTTTGTGGAATGATATCTTTACTAGAGCAGGGCTCCATTGGGTGATGCCATGAAGGGTTGTTGAATTTTTGGCCAGCTGACAAGGCCTCCAGGCACCTATCAAATTGTAGCTATGTGGGAGATGATATCAATATGTCTATGTTGGTGCATCTGGATAAAGAGAAATGTTTGCAACTTTGAGGATTGTGAAAGGACAATGGACGAGCTTAGAACTTTTTTTCTTCAAACTTTATTCCATTGGTCGATTGTAATAGACTTTAATGGCATTAACATACATGATTTCCTTGCATCTTTAGACATCCATGCGTAGGTGTTGCTCTTGTATATGTCCCGTGTACTTGGCTTCGCCTTTTTCAATAAAATTCATATTTACCGATTAAAAAAAAAAAAAAAAACAATGTATGGAAGAAAGATCTCTAAACCCTCCCATCAAATGTTCCCTATTATCAAAACATTGACCATTCCTCTCATTCAAAGTACACCACGTTAAACATAAAGGCATCATCTTCCAAACAGTCGCAATTTGATGATTGCCCCCGAATTCCTTTCCAACATGACTATAAGGGGATGCTTGGAAGTAGTTTTCATCTCATCTCATTTCTTTCTCAAACATCACTTAAACACAAACACTCTCAAATTAATCATTACAATTTTTCTAAACTTTCAAACAAAAAATAAAAAATAATTTAACTTTTTCAAATCTCAAAACAAAAATTATATTCTAACAATATTTTAATTTTATAATATTTTTTATTCAATTTTTTTTTTCTTTTTCCAAAATCCCATAAAACATTTACTTAAACTATCTCACTACTATTCACAAACTATCTTATTATTATTCACAAAATTCTCATATCATCTCGTTTAATTTCCCATGCATCCCTTAAATCTACCAGCCTCCTAGGCATTACCCTTGCAATACCAAGCCTAATAAAAATTTCATCCCATAAAGCCTTAATCACATCACAATAAAGAAGGTGGTCTGCTGATTCTCCATTTCTTTTACACATAAAATACCAATTCATTATAATAATACCGTACTATCTTGTCGATAGTCAAAATTTTCCCATGGGAAGCCAGCCAACCAAAGACAGTAATCTTGAGAGGAACTTTGCTTCTCCAAATGCTCTTCCAAGGGAAAACAATAGAAGAATGGGTTGACATAACCTTATAAAAGGATTTGACCGAAAAATTCTTATTCCCTGAATGAATAAAAAACAACCTATCCTCCACTCCAAGTCTCCAACTTTTAAATTCAGTAATATCCCCTACCTCACAATCCTGAATAGCTCTAATTAACCTCACAGGCCATTTAAGTAAACCAATAGAAATGTCCATATAATCTGCCAGAAGCACCCTTATCCAACACAATCCTATAAAGAGAAGGACATCACCACACCATATATCATAACAAAATCTGATTCGTGTTCTCCTTCCCACCTCAAATATGAAATGAAGAAGTCACCCTAACTATTCCGGATAAATTTCCAAAATCCCACACCATATGCGCTCTTACTTCATTTGAGCACCAACCTCCCAAAATACTCCCATATTTAACAATCAATAACATTCCTCCAAAGAGCATCTTCCTCCCGATGATATTGCAACAACCATTTCCTTTTTTTGTTTTTTATATCCATTTCCCTAAAAGTGTTTTATTGAAAATTCTCAACTTTCTGAGCCCCAAACCTCCACAAAATAAAAGGGTACAGATCTTATCCCACTTAATGAAATGGAATTTTTTCTCATCCTCTAAACCTCATCACAAGAAATCATGAAAAATCTTTTCCATTCTATTTGCCGCCCTTACATGTAAAGAAAATAAAGATAGAAAGTATGTTGGAAGGTTAGATAAAGTGCTCTTGATTTAGGTGATTCTATTACCTTTGGACAAATAAATCCTTTTCCAACTAGCCAATCTACATTCAATCTTTTCAATAATCCCATCCCACATTGCCTTGGTTTATGAGGATCCCCCAGGGGAAGACCAAGATACTTCATAGGCAAAGATGACACCTTACAACCCAAAATAGTAGCCAATTCTCCCAAATTATTAACCAAGCCTAGATAGAAAGTATGTTGAAGATATTCATTGATCTGAGTTGTGAGTTTTCGTTTTGCATTGCGTGCATTTTGCTAGAACTTTGTTTCTTCTATAATATGTGCTTTCCATTAACAGGTTGTGCAATACTGGGCAGAGAAGGGTATTTCTGGATTTACTGTATATAAGTATCGCCTGAGGCGGCTTGAAGGGCAGCCAATTTTGACCACTAACCAGGTTTATATATCTTCTTTAATTGTCTGATAGGCACAACTATTGTTATTAATAATTTACCTAATTACTCTTGCTGAGAGGTTCTGCCATCTAGAATATAACATTAACCATATAATCATAACTAATAAAAAAAGAGCCATAAAGGTGCATACAATTTTGGATATTCTCTAGTGCCACAAAATGATAAAATTCACTCAGTTCTTAGCTAATGGTTGCTGATGCTGCGGCAGTTTGAGTTGCACTCTGTTGTTGATTTCCTCTCTAAACTTGAAGTTCATAGTAACTGATTGAGAACATTTATTAACTTATTTATTTTGATACATTTTCAACACACTGGTTTTGACCACATTTCTTTAACTGTGTATTTGTGGTTATTGCCTTTAGGTTTTGTTAGAACATGTACTTGTTAGTGTTAGGGATTGAGTCCTACATTGGTTAGTAGTTTAAAAATTTGAAAACCCTTAGGTTTAAGTTTTTAAGTAAAGTTGTGTTCCAAAATGTTATATTGAGGTTCCAGTTGGAGACTTAACGGCTTCAGTAGAAGACTTCCCTTGTGTCTATCTCCTAAACAAGTGGTATTAGAGTTGATGGTGGATGGCATGGTCGGACTTTTCTTTTGGTGGTAGTTGGAGTAAGGATCATGGCCATGTATGGTTGATGAGTCTCTTTTGTAGTAGGATAAGGACAAGGTAAAGCCTGTAAAAGTGATCTGAGAAACAATCCAGAGGCTGTGTTAAAACTTCTATTCAAAGGGAATAGGTGATGTAGTGGTAGACTCGTGTGTGAGGGATGTTGGTGGAGTATACATGTGTTAGTATACGATTTTAGGCTTTACATCTGATAGTAATAAGAAGTGTGAGCACGGTCATTTTCAGGCAACTAATTCCCATATATCTCGTTGTGATAGTGTGGGCTTGGCCATCTGACTTGTCCATTACGATGATATTTAGAGTTTATTGGAGACTAGTCATTCTAAATTAATAGAGTTCAACTCCTGCAATGCGGGAAAATAATTAAAGTAGAATAGTTAAGAGGTGAGGAAGCTAAATGGGTAAATAATGAATGAGTCAATAGATTTTTTTTTATAAGTAAAAAATGAGTCAATAGCTACAATAAGATGAATTGTCTTTTTTCATTATTGGAAAAAGTAATAATAAAATGGTAGAAGACTTAAGTGTAGGAAAGTCAAAGAGACAAGTACTGGGAAATCAATAACCACCATACGATGCATTTTTTACCTCTCTATTGAATTAGTAGTAAAAAATGGTAGGAAACCTTTTGTCTTCAAACCTTTTTTTAATCTTAATGTCAAAAAACCGAGTGGGTTTATTAGGGTAATAATGACAATACAATGAGAAGTCTTTTTTAGCATGTAAAGGGTTGGGACAGGTCAATAAAATAAAATAAAATGATGAGGTGGCTCAATTGAATACAAAGGAGATGCATCAGAAATTATATAAGTAATAGATTTTTTCTGATCTGATGTCTAATCTTGTCTTTGATGACATGTTTGGCCTTCCATATTGAATCAGATACCAAGTAAAATTTGGATGCAATGTAGCTTGTTTAATTGTGCTCTTGTTTTGTGAAAACTTTGGATCCATATTCATCTAGATTAGTCTTATTGGCAAGCCAATGAGCCTTTAGTGAACCTTTGTTTCAATTAGTTTCACTCTTATTGTAGGTTCACTTTTCTTTTGGACGCGTACCTCAATCTGTGTCCGAAATACGTGGGTATGTAAAGAACAATGTATCAAAGATCTTATATATTCTGAGTTGTAAACTTGTAATTGTGCTCAAGATGTTCTGCTTTCTGGTTAAGGTTGGTGTGCGAGGACATTACTGGTGGTCAAGAAAGTCTTCCCATTCCAGCTACAAATTTGGTTGATGATCCACCTGTTGCACCAATAGGCAAGTTGAACTATCAATTTTGGCACCTTTACTATGGATTCTTATCTCATGTTATCTTATCTTATGTAAGAGTTTGTGAGTGCTTGCTTGCCTGTGACATGTCTTAGACTCTTAGTTGACTCATTGCATGGTTTCAGTCTGTTCTAAGCTTACCCTTGTTAGATCCTTCCTGCTTGATTTAATTGATTTGTATCCCTAACAACCTTGTTTTACTGACTTCATTAGGTCCTTGGTTTTGCCTATTTTCCAAATTTGGGTTAAATTTCTTTGTTTTGAGGTAGATTACATCCAAGTTTGCCATGTTGGCTCGAGGCTTGTAGGTTGGCAAGAGAGATCATGTGAATGGGAGGAGCATGGAAAAGGAAAGCCAAAGGTGGGGAGGCATGCAACTAAACTTGTTCCCTTGAGGTTGGCTGTGCTAAGGTTTTATGACGAGCTGAGATATTGAGCTCAAGTCCAAGCCCAGTTGTGCATGTTGCGAAATAACTTGGATGAGCATCTTAACAAGCTCAGCATATACTTTTCTTGAAGTTTAGTGCAACCAAAATGCATATCTCTACCATTTCTTTTGTCAATAATTTAACTATTTTTTTCCCTAAACCTGTATTAATCGACCTTGGTTACTTGAAGTTGGTTTGCTGCCTCAGAAAGAAAAGTAAAAATCGCTAATGCTTTGCATTTGTTCTATAACGTCTAATTATTAGTCCTTGTTTTTTTTCTATGAATAAATTATTTGGTTTATTCCCTATAAATGATTTATTCCCATTATTTTTTCAACAGCCACTAAATAATGTGTTTTTAAAGAGGACTGGACACCGGAATTATATTAAACAATGTCATCCTTGACTTTTGTGTAGTTATGCTTTCTTGGTAGTTGTAACATCCTGTCTTTTTATTATCTGCCTTTTGCATTCTCTTTTAGTACTGTTCTTCAGATTGAGTGAGTGTGCTTTATTTCTTATCAAGTGCTATGCTATGCTTGCTACATATTTACTTTCAGGTTACAAGTATTGCAAATCTATTCAAGTTGAAAAAAATGTAAAGCTTCCCACAAATGTCACTGGATGCAGTTGCAAAGGACACTGTGTGGACCCCAAGATTTGTTCCTGTGCTATGCTTAATGGCTCTGACTTCCCTTATGTATCACGTGACGGTGGCAGGTGAGAAGTGAATTCATTTATAGCCTCAATTGAATTTGCTTACTTTTGTTTAGGTGGGAGGACTTTATGAGCTTTAGAAAATTTATGTGTTGGTAGTTTATTTGATGGGTCCTACTAATGTTGCACCTCACAGATTAATTGAAGCCAAGGATGTTGTCTTTGAGTGTGGTCCAAAATGTGGCTGTGGACCAGAGTGTGTAAACCGAACGTCTCAGAGAGGACTGAAGTATCGACTTGAGGTTGTCATTTGTTTAAGTTACCTAAAATGTTCATCGTGTATCTTAGAACAGTCAAAATATTCTAATTAATACCTGAAAACTATTGGTGGTGTCTACAGGTTTTCCGTACCCCAAAGAAAGGTTGGGCTGTTCGATCTTGGGACTTCATACCTTCTGGGGCACCAGTTTGTGAGTACACAGGAATACTTGTCCGGACTCAGGATTTGGATAATGTCTCTGAGAATAATTATATTTTTGACATTGACTGCTTGCAAACAATGAGGGGTATTGGTGGAAGAGAGGTATAGCTACCTGAACTCTAGTCGATATTACTTCATGCATTTATTATTATCCTTTGCCCTGCTAAGCCTTCGATCATTCATGTTGATTTACTTCTGTATTGGATTGTAGTGCTAACTAAAGTATGAATCACAAAGTTTTAAATTCTTCTTGAAAGACAAGAATGTATTTTGAAGGTACTTAAAAGAAAAGTTGTTTGCATGTCTGACTTGTTTCTCCTCCATTGTCAACTAATATGATCTCATTAATTAATTTCAAACAGACGAATATCATGATTAATTGATGGGAGTTCTTCTATGGTGAAAAAATTAAATAATTTTATATGACCTATTAATGAACTCACTTATTTTTCTTCCTTAAATGGCACGCTGAATTTATTTTTTCTGACATCTTTTCCTTAACAGAGGCGACTACGAGATGTAACTGTATCAACAATCATTTCTTCAGGCCGACCTGATGACCTGAAATCTGAGACTGTGCCTGAGTTTTGCATTGATGCAGGATCCACTGGAAACATTGCCAGGTTTATTAATCACAGTTGTGAGCCTAATCTTTTTGTCCAATGTGTTTTGAGCTCACACCATGACATCAAACTTGCTCGAGTAATGCTGTTTGCGGCAGACAACATACCTCCTTTGCAGGTTATTCTCTTAATCTCTCTCTCTCTCTCTCACCCAAACACAATTATTAGTCTACCTTTGCTGGGTTTTGTGTTCAAATATGGATTTTGTTTAAATATGGATATTGAACATTTGCATGTCTCTCCATCTGCCACCCCTCACGACCAAAGGCTTCGAAACTAGCGTTGATGAAAGCGACAAGCGCACTAAAGTGCAAATGCCATCACAAGTTCAGTTGAAGTAAAGTGCATATTTTTAAAGATCAATATGTAATAGCAAAATATTCATAAAATACAATAAAAAAAAAAGAGTTTTGAATGGAAAGATAATAATATATTTGGCCTATTAACTCATTTTGTTTAGTGTATTATGCAACATGACAATCAAGATCAACTAATTACATCAATTTAATCATAGCATTTTATTTTCTTCTCTTGTAATTAACAAAATATACACTACAATGATACATGATAGCCGCAACCAAAATAAAGTACATGGTTGAATGAAAATATTCCCAAAAGGCAATCCCCAAAAAAACACAGGAGTTGTAGGTATCGACTTTTATGCAAATGTAAGCAATACACAATTTTACTTAAAAAATAAAAATAAAAAAGCAATATATGCAATCTGAAAGAGTATATAAACATCCTCATCATTAAGCATAGAACCATCGTCATCATCATCAAAGGATGTGTAACCTTCATCATCTTCCTTATGTACTTCATCTAAATTGATGGTGCTAGACAAACATTGATGCTTAAAACTGAATTCTTTTTTTTCTTTTTTTGGAAAAAAGGACAAAATTACAAAAGCACACTTTTTATGCTTCAAATTCACTGAAAAAGGTGTGCTCTAAATGTGCTTCGCTTTTTTCGCTCTGCACTTAAGGGTGCTTTTACTAACACTGTCCAAAACATGGATAACTTTTAGATCCCGCTCTATTTATTTACAAAAAGTGATTCTGATCTCTCTTTGGTTGATGACAATTGGTGCAGCATGTGTGTTTTATACTATATTATATCGTTAATTAATCATCATAGTATGTGCACATGTTGACATCATGAATTTGGGCATGGTTCAACTTTTTGAACTGTTAACTTTTAACTTCTTATTCATCCTTTTACATATTCAGAAATGAGCCTGTTTTTAAAAATTTTATATGCATACTGATAAGGCTGGAGGAATATACAGGTATATGCTTACTTTAAGCATGCTAGTTGGGGCACATGGAATACCTTTGATATGCGATTTGGTTGGAGTTATATTATTTATAGAGCCTGTGCCAAAGTTATGATATACATTGTTTGTCAACTCTGTTATTAGCAGAACTGCCTGATAGGCAACCAGCCGTATTTTCTATTCCCTTGGTGTGATATTTCATTAGTGCAGTGAAGTGCACTGTCTTTGGAGTCAATTTGTCACTTGATATGTCCCGGGAATGTTTTCTTTGTATTGGACCTTGACATTCTTGGTAGTTTATTTCAAATTTTCCCTTTGATGTACAGAGGATATCTGTGAGTGAAGTTTGAAGTAACCAAATCGGCTGTTTATTGCTTGTAGGAGCTGACATATGACTACGGCTATGCCCTTGATAGTGTGTATGGCCCGGATGGGAAGATAAAACAGATGTTCTGTTACTGTGGTGCTGCAGATTGTAGGAAGCGCTTGTTCTGAAAAAGAACTTCCTCCATCTGCTCTTTTTGCCCAACATCATTGGTTGCACCAACCAACATTTGTACACCGACTGTTGTTCACCGGCTTCTACTGATTTAACCTTTACATTCTGATTGCCCCCTTTTTGGTGGTTTTAGTACACGTCATTGACCGTGGGTGCCACTGCATCATTACCTGGAGTTACCCATATACTGATTTTGTAACTGAGTGAAGAAACTAACTTTTGATATAGAAAATTTTATGAAGATCAATGAAACGCGTAAAATAAGTTGGTAGGAATTTGATCAAGCACAGCATGATCAGCTTTTATTTTGATTTTTTAATTTCAATTATATTTTGTTACTCAAGGTTTGGTTTCTTACTTTTAGAGTGAAGGTTGCCCACTTGATTGCATTAACGTTCAATATCTGCAGTTCTGCAATGCTATTATGATCTATATATCTTATTGTTTGGTAAACGCTGTCCAACTTGATTGCTATTGGACAAATTGTCATTGAAAGTTCATTTTTNGCAAATTGTCATTGAAAGTTCATTTTTCTAAGGTTGTCTATTCTGGGATTTACAGATATGAAAAAACTACTTTGCCCTCCCATTTGTACCATTCTATTTGACCGCTTGCCAACATCTTTTTTTAAAATTTTTACTTAGTGATTGTAAGTATATTGAGATTTTTTTTTTAAATCTTTAAATGTATTAAAAAAATGTGAAAAGAAAAAAAAAAGAAAAAAGAAGCAAAATGTGAAGATCGGTAACTTAAGTTACCGGCGGGAGAGTAGCCCAACTCGTTATGGTCATAACTAGAGCCACCGCCACCGAGAGTGGGTCCCAACACTGCCTCCTTCGTCCTACGCTAATGAGTTTTTGTTTTTGTCCTCAGTGTACTGTAAGCATACCGATGAGTCGATGAAGAAGGCAGGCCCCCAAGGTTGCCACGAACCGGCTCTTATGGTCATATGGTAACTATGGTTATGGGATTTGACTTTGGTTAAAGGGCACATCTTGAACTGCGGATCAATCTGTGCTGTAGTGAATAACGATGATGAACAATGCCGAGCGACGAGAAGTGGAGGGTAGAGCCGATCCAGGGAGACACTGACCAATCATCAGTGCCTCCATGCTAATCCCATTCTTTGGTCGGAAGAAGATAAAGGAGCAACAAACTTAAAAGTGCACGAGGTCGTCTTTATACAAATGATGGACACCAAAATCAGAAGGCACTACAAGAGGTCTTTAGCTGAAGACGGACAGATACAAAAAATGCAAAGAAAAACATGCACGTTCATCATCAGGCCACACGAAACAAGGTTAAAAAATAAAAAATAAAAAATAAAAATTTACATTAACAAGGTTACAGAGATTACCATCTAAACACTAGGTAAAAAGAGGTTTTCAAGGCCACGCTTATTTATTCAAAAGAGAGTGGTTTGATCAACAACGTCTACTCTCCTACCTGTTACAGGATTTCCTATTTTGGAACGGATCAGAGAAGATATGAGAGATTTGTTCTGCAGTCATCTGCCAGTCTTTTCCTTCATCAATAGCACGCGAAGCTACAACTAGATAAGAAGAAAAAAAAATTAAAAATTAAAAAATCTTTAGATAAAAAGCATCAAGATTGAATACAAAAGGAGAGAAAGCTAGCTAGCATTGCGTAAAATGCTTGAGCTCATAAGGTGATCAAAGTCAAACAACAGATTTGGTCCTATAGTTTCGGCCCAGTCTCTGCGAACTGTTTCTTCCATCAGCTACCGGCTCCGTTTCATCTTCCTCCATTGCACAAACTTCACCGGCTTCCATGTCCACAGCTGCAATTCCAGTAAACAACTCTCTCCTATGCAGAAACTTACTACCAACATCATCCTTCTCGTTCTGCCTCAAAGCAGCTGGTTTCTTGGCCATTATAGTATCATCCGTTTTTCTTTTTGGTATAAAGGTGACAGCGGGTAGATCAATGAAAGCATCTGGCTGTGATTCGAAATTATTTGACCTCTTTATCACCTTGAGAAAGTCCATATAGGCTTGCTTGTTAGATGCTTCATCCATGTCGCCTGACGAGTCAAAAGTGTAATGTGTATATTTCGAAGGATTTCGCACATAATCCGGAACTGCAGAAGAATAGCATTGAGTGGAAAAGTTAGCCTCATTGGAAACACCTCCATTACAATTATCTTCATACTCGAGTTCAAACCGGACACGTTTTTCTGACTTCGAATCCAATTGAGCCTCCTTTCTCTTGAGAATAGATTTCAGGTTAACACCGCTCTCAGATGTGTTGATTCGGGGATGTTCCCCTCCCGTTACATCTTTCTCGGAGACCCGCAAAGAATCGATTTTCTGAGCGGCTTCTGCATCCTCTCTCAGCCTAAGTTTTGCAGCCAAATGATTCGCACGCGGGTCCCTAGCAACTTCCTCAAAAGAATCGGGAAGCTCATTGCAAGAATCTACGTCTATAGCATAATCCGTTATATCCCTCATGTACATGCGATGCTCAGCCTTTTCCCCGCCAATAGCCAGTTTGTCGTATTCATCTCTCTCTTCCTGCCCAGACAACGAATCTCACTTTAGATAAAATCTATCATCTTTCTCTACTATGCAGAATGACAAACCCATAACCATTACTACATACTAACAGCGAAGTGAACCCATCAAACTTTAATATAAAACATTTCACACACAAACTCAGCACACATAGATGAGTAATCATATCCCCATTTTGATCATTGCAAAGCGTGGAATTACTTTCTAAACATTTTCCGTTCTTACACGTACAAAATCTTTAAGATAAGCTAACATCCAAAAACGACGGCAGAAAGAGAGAGCAAAAAATAAAAATACCTCGTAATCCAAAGTACAGTCTTGGCCAATACTAGACTTGATGTTCCACTCTTCATCGTCGTTGTCTTCCGGTTTATTCGACGGTCGCCGCTGGGGTTCATCGCCCGCGTTATCATCGTCAAGGTCTTCGAGGTCCCTCTCCAGCTCGTCCCTCAGTTCCAGAGGACTATTGAATTTTTGGAACCCTTTACCATGGGAGTCGCAGAAGAAAGATTCGGACTCGGGTTCGGGGATGGTCTTGTCACGGATCCATTCTCTCCTCTGGATTTCGTCGTCCGTGAGAGACCAGAGAGAAGAGGAAGAGATTGTTGTTGCTGTTGCGGGTGGTGCTGAAGAAGCTAAGGAGCCGAATGTCTTGTCTACTCGGACTTTGAAACTGTCTTCCATGGCCGCCTCCCTGGAAGAACGAGGAAGGGAATCCGAGTTGATTTCAATTGGGAACAACCCACTGTACAATGTGGGCGCAACGGCAATTGCTGAGAGGGTGGTTGGGCTCGTGGGCCTTTTCTCTTATAGTTTTACTACACAATTTTTATCACGCTCCATATTTTATATTTTTTTAAATTTTTAAATATTTTTTTTAATTTATTCTTTTTAAACTATTTCAAATTTTCTATTCATTATTTATATAGTAAATATTTGATAAAAGAAAAAAAATAAAAAAAATATTGTGTGGAGGTTGTGTGAATAGTAAAAAATTATGGAGATTTTTTATTTCTCTCATACACCGAAAATGTGTCCCAAAACCCCCCCTTTTTTTTAACTTAATGATTAAGAAAGTATTTTTTAATGATATTGTAAATTTTTTATTTTTTAAAAAAGTGTTTATGATTATTAAAAAAATACATGAAAAATAAAAAATAAAAATAAAAAAGTGAAATGTGCTTTTCGGGACACACATTAGGGACAAAATTTTGGTAAGTGTAGCGTTACTCAATTATAAATATTAAATTAAGAAATGATAGTATATCTCATCGTTTTGTCGTTTCATTTTCATCTTTTATATATTTAATTTTTTTTAATGATTAAGAAAATAATTATTAGTATATTGATATTTTTTTTATTTTTAAAAAAGATTTAAAAAATGTGAAAATAAAAAAATAAAAAAGTGAGATTTAGCATTAGCAATATCTATAAAGACCTCGTTTGTTTTTACAGATGAGATGAGATGAATTGAGATAAAAGTTAAAAGTTAAATAACATATTGTTAGAATATAATTTTTTAATATAATTTTTGTTTTGAGATTTGAAAAAGTTAAATTGTTTATTTTATTTTATGTGTGAATTTGAAAAAGTTATAATGATTAAATGAGATGATATAAGAATAGTTGTGAAAACAATGAGGTCTAAATTATATGTGTCAATTAGAATATGATTTATTTCATTAAATAAATCAAACTCTAAAATTTTAATACAGTCCATATAAATAACAGGTGATGACTTATTTAACCTGTTTACTAATTAACTTCTATTGAATTAATTTGAACACGATCCATTTAATCCATTTCAACCCGCTTAACCCGTTTAAACTTGTTTCATACAAATAGGTTAAGCTGACGCGTATATTTATTTTTAACCTAATTAATATTAATTCATATATAATATAAGGATAACTATATAAATTATTTGTACAAGTCCCAAATATACAAACTTCATATAAGTCCTTTAAAAAATATAGACCCCATGTAAAAAAGTTATAATGATATGATGAGATGAGGTAAGGTGAGATGGTTTCTATATCAAAACATACTTCTCTCTCTCTCTCGTCCATGTCTCTGTTTTAGACAAAACAAAACGATACGAAAGAAGTCAAGAATTCCCTGTTTTATCTCTAGAATTAGTGTTTCTTTTCCTTCCTTGTGGGCATGAGGTTGAACGGTAAAATCCAACCAGAGGAGGAGAGGAGTCGATAGCTTAAATTCGCAGACCTATTTGATCAGCATCGGGTTCCCTCACTTAGTCGCACGATCTTGTCGTCGGGTATGCCTTGACCTCTAAGAAGAAAAAGAGCTTCTTACAGCCTAAGCTTCTCTGCCTTGCTAGGTAGAATCTCACTCACACCTATTCGTTTCCGTACACCTTCTTCCATCCATTGCATTCAAATTCACCATTTTTGTACAATCCTCGATGATTATTGCCTTTAATAGCATTGAAATTGGGCATTCTGTCGTATAGAAATATGTTTGT
>QEOT01123655.1:0-77664 GCA_003123785.1 Pterocarya stenoptera
ATAGTAATTTATATATAAGGATCTAATCTTTTTATTTAGTTTGGCTACTCTTGCTGTTTAATTTCATGGTCTGTATATATGAAAAGCCCATAAGATTTTTTTTTTCTTTTTAATAAATAAAAAAGTTGTACAAAACATAAAAAGATCAGAAATTAGGTTTAAAGCATGATGATCATGATGAGGAGGATTTGTATATATATTTTTTATTATTCTGTAGGGGACGTGTTCTGTGGAAGTCAGCCTGAAGGAGTAACGCATCTTGGCATTTTGCAACAATGGTTTGGCATTCAATGGTGGAACTGCCGCGAATTTGCTCTGCTTTTTACCGTTGGCTTCATCTTGCTTCCACTGGTCCTCTTAAGGCGAGTAGGTCAGTGAACTCCATAATTCATTCCAATTAGCAACAAGTTAATTAATTGAAAAATATTAATTTGACGTTTAGGCAGAAGCACATTTGGGTCTTATATGTTGCTAGCTTGATGCCACTATATATAGATCTTCCAATGCAGTTAATTATCATTAGTCGAAACATTTATTTTTAAGAATGAACTGAATGCTTGCAGCATAGGCTATGTGGGTAGACATTTATGGTTGGAAATCTTTGATTTTTGATCCACTGATATGCTCTTACTCTACTAACTTCTTTGGTTCCAGAATCATTGAAGTTCAGTTCAGCAATATCGATGCTACTTGCAGTGGTGTTTGTTGGCGTAAGTTCTGTGATGGCAATCACTGCGCTCCTGGAAGGGAAAACAAAGAGCCCGAGACTGCTACCTCACTTGGACAACCAAGTCTCCTTCTTTGACCTTTTCACCGCTGTCCCAGTTATTGTGACAGCCTTCACATTCCATTTCAACGGTAAGATCAACAGATCGAATAGGTAGCATTAATGCTATTAATTAGTGCGCGCATGGCTTTATTTGTTGCTGTAAGCAGTAATTTTTTCCTGAGTTTGACACAAAAAAGCCTTTTAATGGATGCATGCAGTTCACCCAATTGGCTTTGAGCTGGGCAAGCCTTCTGATATGATCTGGGCAGTTCGAATATCACTCGTATTTTGCGCGGCCATCTACCTTGCCATTGGCCTTTTTGGGTACTTATTGTTCGGGGACTCAATTATGCCAGACATACTAGTCAATTTTGATCAAAGTTCAGGTTCAGCAATTGGTTCATTACTAAATGACATAGTTCGGTTGAGCTATGCACTGCACGTCATGTTCGTGTTTCCTCTTTTGAACTTCTCTTTGAGGGCAAACATAGATGAGTTCCTTTTCCCTAAGAAGCCGCTTCTGGCAACGGACAACAAAAGATTTGTATCCCTCACCCTTGTTCTGCTAGCCATCTCTTACCTGGCAGCAATTGCCATCCCCAATATATGGTACTTTTTCCAGTTCCTTGGATCAACCTCTGCAGTCTCCCTAGCCTTCATCTTCCCTGGTGCTGTTGCTCTCAGGGATGTTCATGGTATATCAACAAGAAGGGATACGATTATGGCAGCGATAATGGTAATCCTGGCGGTAGTAACGAGCACAATTGCTATTTCCACCAATATCTACAATTTATTTGGAAACAAGTCATAGTTCTCCCAAAAATTAAGCTTTTAGTTTAAGTCATGTATTATTCAAATGTTGCTGTGTCTGCCCGTTTTAATGGAAATGCAGGCGATCGAGCACATTTAAAGAAGATTGAAATCCATTCATTACCCATATTTAAAATCTCTTATGAGTTGAAATATGTAATTTTAAAATTATTTGCCGTCTTTCAAACGCTAGGTGAAATATAGGCTTGTTCTCTCATGAAAGATATGTTCTTTTTGTTATCTGAGTTTGACGCCTGGGTTTTGGATTATATGTAACCGCCAGAAGTCATTTATGTAATCACGGATTTCCTCCGAAATAAGTGAGGATAATCAATAAATTTGGGGTTCTGTACTTTTTAAAAAAAAAAAAAAAAACCAAAAAACAAAACGCTAGATGAAGGCTAACGACCAAATTGAGATTCAAGCGAGGACTGTCATCTTGATGATGTTAAAATTTAGCCTCTAATTAAAAGAGCTTGTGATCCTAAAAGGTGGACAGCCGATCCATGAAACCCTTAGCTCTCTATAAACACGAGCTCTTTCCACTTTACATGAAGTCTAGCGCGGCCTCTAAACTAGCTTTGAAAAGTTCAATTCTTTAAGCTGTTTTGCTACTAGGACACATACTGCTAGCTGTTCAATCTAAAAAGATGGATGGTGTACATAGTCTATACTAAGGTTTATGAGTACACTAGAGAGTTGAGAGTCTTGAGAGTTTTCTGAAATTTTCCCTTTTATCATACGATTTAGCCTTCCTTTTCTAAGCAAGGGTGAAGACAAACATATAAAAAAATAAACGCACGCTTGAGAGCGATATTTTAGGGAACAAGGTGGTTAACAAACGTAAATCACACAACACAAATTTACAAGGATACCCGAACACAATTTAGTTCACAGATGCCAACAATGCAATTTCAAAGATAGATGTGCATGGCATTCTCCTTAAGGATCACAATTAGTGCCACAATGAATGCATCGTCCGCACCAGGATAGAGTTTTATTCTGAAGCATTCTTTACTTCTGCAGCAGCTTCCCCGTTTGAAGTTGTGAGTTACCTGTATATGTAGCCACATAAAAAAAGGGGTTATTTCGTGGTTGCAAATGATAAGGGAAGGGAATTCAAACCAAATTTCAAAAACACGATTCATATGAAAAAGGGAACCCATCGTGCTAGTACCTCTGCCATCACTGTATCACCCCTGTAAACTCTCAAAGACCGAGAAGAGCAGCACCCAACAACCTGGAAATTGCAGACATCTTTATCAATATTACTTGCCAAGAAGACATCAAGCCGTGTTTTCATAGGAATGAGGTTAGGACGCTGCACGCTGAATAAGAGATCTTCTCGCTCTGAGCTTTCTCCTCTATGTACCATCCATCGGTGATGGGGTGTCAGCACCTTGTTACATTTTACAAAATGCTAGGAAGTCAGCTTCCATGCATGCATATGAATTCCACTAGGATGTAACAATCGTATGTAAACGTGACCTCACAACACACACACACACGCACACACACACACACACACACACACACACAGAGATTAGAGATTAACCTTCTGGCGCATTGTGAGGATAGGATGACCGATGGGGTCACGCAGGACTCTCTTTTTCTGGAAGTTGAAGCAAGAGCCATCAACTTGGAATAAAAGGTGTCCATTAACATCTACAACTTCAAAACGTACAGCAAAGAGTCCATGATGTTTCTTTTTGACAGTCAACTCCACCTCATAAGGGACACAAAAGCCATTTCCGACAACATTATTGGTATTGATCACGGGAACCCCATATGCCATCTCCGGAGCGTTTGCATATGGGTCGTTACTTAGTGCTGGTTTTTCCAAAATGGAGTTCTGAGAGGGGAGATTTGGATAATAACCCGCCATCTTAACTACAGCCTGATCAAAAGAAAGTATAGGAAAAGTAAATATGCTTGGTATACAACTTAACAATATAGAACTAATTCGGAATCTCAAGTACTTTGTCGTTCCGTGTTTGTAATTTCGAGCTAGCTTCATGATCTTTCTGCAAGATAGAAAACAACTTAAATAGGTCATCGAGGGCATGGTATCATTTCTTGGAAATCAAGAAAGCTTTTTGAAGATATACAAGCACGCGGTAGCTAGCAAGAGCTGATTGAAGAAAAATAAAATAATAAAATAATAAAATAAAAGAGAACGCGGTTGGAAGGTCAGACAAGATCTAATCCATCAGCTTGATCTCTTGAATTTGCATATTATAATATAGTGCCAAGATCTGAGAAGATACGTATATGTAAAGTTTTACTAGCTAGCTGTAAGAATTTTGATCAGATATTCGAACTTAATTAAAAGTCTTGTGTGATATTATCTTTATTAGGTGTGTAGAAGACATTTAGTAAAGTGCTTAAATGTCATAATTGGATTTAAAGAAATTTTAAAATTTAAATTTTACAAATCAAATTTTACTATTAAAGTAGAGCGGATGATGCAGAAAATAGAATTTTTCATCTTCATCAGATTCCAGATGCATGCATACTGTCCCACACCCCTTTTGGGACCCCAAGTGCTCAAAACTGTATAAAAAGCAAATGTTCTTCCTAAAACAGAATTCAATGACTACGTTCCCTTTTGCGAAAGTAATCCGATGATTATGAAATGAAGAAAACTCCAAAACCATTTTAGAGTCTTTAGACTGATCAGTGGTAAATAGGACTCGATCCGTGCGGGTCTCCGAAGCCAAAAAAATAAAATAAAAAAGACAACAAAAGATATTCTTTATCTTATTTCTTTTAAAATAAACATGACGGGTACTTATAGCGTGAACGCAAAGAAAATAATTTCAGATTTCCTTGTGTTTTCCTTGTGTTTTAAGATTTAACGACGGAGTCTTATCATCATTTTTTTTTCCTTTGACAGCCAGCTTCAATCGTGGAACTGGTCCACTGGAGATGGGTTTAAAGGGGCCGACAAGCCCAACGGCCCAACGGCAATCCTGTCGTCCCTAAGTTTTGTACTATCAAAAGTAATCTCAAATCGGGCGACTCATAAGAACATGAGGAACTGCGCGCATCAGGTAAAGTACAAGATAATTTGCTCTTAGCAGTAGATTGGAAGTGTCTTTGATCGTGAAAATAATTATGCATTTAATATCGCCAACAATTTGAGAAGATCTAGCTAGCTAATTAAACCACGGAAACAAGCACTCATGATCAGCAGCGCATTCATACAGATAGTACTAGGAGTCAGCGAAGATTTGTCTGGCCAAATGATGATTTTATGTCGTTTTTGGTGTACTGTTACAACCTTCTGTACAAATCAAAGATAAGGCCTATTGTAAGAAAATTGGAGAAAGGTCATTTTCCAAAACGCTTGAAAGTCTAAAAAAATACTCCAGAAACTCAAAAGCTGGTTTTTCACATGATGAGGCTGGAATGCAACAATCGATGCCTTTCATCTACAATCCAAAAGTACTCAACAAAGAGACGCAGCGACTGAAAACTCCTTCTCTGATATGTCTTGTTCATGATATATATGGGCCATGATCGGGAGGGTTTGTCTCCTGTGCCCGTGTGTGGTTTTTGGTTGTTTTCGCGGGTGGGTTTTGCCCTCATTAATTGATCACATTACATATATGTATGGAATATTAAGGGACAAGCAAGGGGCGTCCCGTAATTTGTTGTGATATGCATCCCTATATTTTTAGTACCAGTTGTCAGTACTGTATGTGTCCTAATTAATAATTTGTAGTTGAATAATTTCGCCTTCGATCGATGGCGCTGCAACTGACGCCACATGCATGTACAATCCCTTTTTGTCACAATTCGGGAGATGCACGCTGCGATGAACAATCGAGTTCAGCATACAGCATATAATTAATTAATGTACCGTATTCGTGATTAATTTGTCTGTTCTTTTCACAATCCTAAACACAAAATTAGTCATGCATGTATGTATGTATATACCGGTGCATGGGGATTATCTGAGCTAGCTAGCTAGCTTGATTTAATGTTTGAAACAAACCCTTCATGTGTGTGTATATATATACATATATATATATATATAGATAGAAGAGATTATAATAATGTAGATATCAAACCCAGATCAGAAGAATACAAATCAAGTAGCTATATATACTGAATTTATTTGCAATTCCATTCGTCAAAGAAGAATTTAGGGGGAAGAAAGAGACGAAGTAATATAGCTGTCCAAGTGCGAAGCTGATTTGTTTGGATGCGCGGTCCTAGCTGTGCAGTACGTACGTAACAGCTAGGGATTATGACAACAAACCAGTTTGTAGCATTTGATGACGCCTAGAATTCTAACGGTGACAATCGATGGATAGCGACCTCTTTATTCAAATTCTATATCTAATTAAGCCAGCGATCGAGTGCGTACTCACTCGTGCGTGAGAGAGGGAATTTGCTTCATGATAATGACTTTTCTTCTCTTTTATAAAAACAACTAATTGTATCATCATCATCATATATATAAATATATATATATATATAATATACACTTCAATAAAGAAGAGAAGCTAGCTCATGAATATCAATAATTTGTGTTATATCTTTGGTTTTTGGTGGTGCTGGGAACGTTGTATTTTGCCATTCTCTTATATTATATATATTTCAACTTTAATTGTCGTTGTCATGATCGATCACTCTGGTTATAAATCATTGATCAGCTGCTCCTTCTCCTATATATATATATATGAATGTATGTATATACATTATACATACATGACACACACACAACACATGACACTAGAGCCAAACTTCTTGTCTTACGTTGCTAATTATACTATCCTTGAAGATTCTTTGATATTGCTAAAAAGAAAATGGCCAACAAAGGACTCTCTTTCTCTCTCTCTCTGCGCATATATAGGCATTTATCACTAACTTTATACTTTTATTGTATTTGTTCACGGTCACATATGTGCATGCATGTGATCAGTGTACTTTCCCGGAGTGCCATTCATCACGTGAGTTTTGCTAGCATGTCACAAGAACGACACTTCTATACTTCTTCCTGCAAAACGATAGTTTTTATTATTATTATTATAAGAAAAAAAAGAAAAAGAAAAAAAACATATATATATATATATAGACAAATTAAGAACAATAAATATTAAGGGTAAATGCTGAATATGGCAATTAGAAAAACTCTATTTGCAAGCCGGTTTGTTTGACACATCATCCATATATATCGTTGATATGAATTAGGATTTGATTTGAAAAAAAATTAAAAAAATTAAATTCTTACAAATCAAATCTTGTAATATACATGTTAGTGTATGGTATATATATATATATATCCTCTACAACGACTTGCAAATAGAATGACTCCATAGGGTTATATTAGCGCGCAACTTTGTGATTGATGATCATATACATGGTATCATGCATGAGGGCAAAAAAGAGAAATAAATGTTGAATTTTTTTTTTCCCAAACAAGATAACATTACGTACATAGATTGATTACATGCAAAGAATATACAAGCAGTACTCAGTACTAGTCTTTCAGATGATCATAGGCATGTGGGTGGTAGGAAGTGGTGCATGGAATGGCATATTATCTAAACCTCAAAGTCCTTGAAAAGCAAGTGATGGAAAAATCAACAAAAACATTACTCGTTGCATGCATTACCCGCGGAAAAGTACTTTTTACTGAAAACTTCATGTATTACTCTGAAATTAGTAGGGATTTTGTCTCAGACACCCATTAATACCCATAAAATAAATTCGGAAAGGTCTAGATATGAAATTGCTGCATGTTGATTTAGTATGATGGGGATACAGTATCCAAGAGTTCAGGAAAAGGAAATGCACGATTGTTCAAGGAGTTGTAAGTTATCTTTACGATCGAAATTAGCGCTGAACGAAAATAAATCAAGAAAATAGTACTACAATCTGGAAAATACTACTATTTATAATATATATGCGCATCATCGATCACCACCATCATTACTGATGATCTATATAAGTACCACTCTATATATATATTAGAAAAACAGGAGACTAATCATGATCATCATCATCATCATAAACTGATACATGATCATGATGAGCATGGCAATTAGCGATTGATCAGGAAAATTAGGTACATATATTGTAGTGGCCTGGAAATTAAATTGGCCGGAATATATAGCTAGCTAGGACGTACGTAATAGTGATCTAGAATCTGAAAATCAAGGATGGGTAACTTCTTTATTATTTATTATATATGAAAAAGCAAGAGATCACAAGGTTGGAGCAGGGATATGTATGGAGAATATTGTTTTGTTGCAATGATTAATGGGTACACATGTGAATATGGGTGGGTACGTACGTGATTTGTCCGTGTGGAATAGAGACAATATTGCAAGCAATAAGGAGCAGCTAGCTAGCTCTAAACTTGCGCATGGACGTTTGATGATAAAATCTCGTGATACAGATCTCTTCTTCAGAGATGCCCCAAATTTGGTACCAGTAGCACTGGATCTTCTGCATGCATGTCGGACCAATCCGCCCGGCCGGCAACTGATCTTAAGCCTAAAAGCGCTTGATGTGACCACCAATATTCACATTCATCCATTATATACACACACACACAGTGTAATGCATGCATTAATAGATCATGAGTTGTTTATGTCACTATTTGTGATATAGATAAACAGTCATTTTCCGCAAGTTAAGTACAACCATGCAGCATGCATACTTTAAAAGATCGTAAAAGATAAATATATCATCAAAGGCAAATGCATTTTCCCTGGTTAACAGATAATTTACTTCCATCATATTTTTCCCACTGAACGTGAGATTTAGGGATATTGCAGCAAGCTAGCTAAATATATAGTTGTTTCAATTTCCAAGAAAAGATTATCAATCTCAATTATAACGTTAGATATTGAGAAGGAGTAGTAGAGAGAGAGGACAAAATTAGGATGACGGCTTGTGAGAGATCAGGAGGGCTGGAGGCTAAAAAGCCCCGTGAGGACTGTTTGGAGGCATTCCAAAATCACAACTAAAAATCCTTTTGTTGCTTCCTCTAGCTTCACTTCTTTCGATGGCCAATTTCACTCCCTCCCTCATCCACCGTCACGAGCAAATTTCGATTTCCTCCGTTGCCTCCTCTCGTCAAGTTATGCCAACCTCATAATTCCCTCTTTACTATCGTATCCCTAGCTCTGCCCCTTCCTTTTGTCATAACCATTTTCTGGAAAAAATTGAAGAAATAAGCATTGAATAATAGCTCGGCGTAATTTCAAGTTTAATCAATTGGGTTGAGATTTTTTTTTTGCCTGATGCAAATGGATACTGCATGCATATATATGAATTTGCAGTGTGGAGTCACTGATCTTTTCGTATTTCTCTTCGATCTATTTATAGTTGATAATAGCTAGTATCAAACTATCTAAATCTGTACAAAACCTTGATTTGATACTTCTATATAAAAATAGATAACATTTCCAAGACAGCAGTCGTGTAAAAAACCTGAAGCATGATATGTTAATTTGTCAGTTTACGAAGGAAAATATTGCTGCTCATCTTTTTTTTCGCATGCAGTTTTGAAACCCAACCCAAAGTGGCTACAGAAATATATGGTTATTTTAAGAAATGAATTACAATGTTTTTCACCAAGGAAAATCTTCTTTTCTTCTTTCACCACTCGGTGGTGGTAGAGCTAGCTGTTATAATCTGGCCCGTTACTCTCAGATGGTTTAAAACACACGCATATACATATAATATAAATGTATATACATCAAATTTGGTGTTGGAAGGCGATTCTATAAAATAAAACTAAATTATCTTAAACCAAATCAATTTATAAATTTATACTCTTATAAAATCTCTTCCAAAATCTCTTTTCTTAATATGTCACCTCTTGGGTTTCGCAATTTGCGAAGGGACCACGAAGGTCATATCACCTTTGGACTCAGTAGTCAGTACTCCTCCCTCTCTTATAAGTTTTTCATTAAAAAATAAAAGACATTTCTAGTTTTTCCAAACAATTACCGAAAGGGTAGCGTGGTAAGTTCAGCTCATGTAGTTTTGTATCTAGTTGTGAAGAAACTGATGCAGTCATGTGGGAAGCGAACAGGAGATCATTTCGATTTGAGAGCTCATCCCCTTCATTTAAACAGCCTCAGAGCTTTGCAGATATCATAGGAAGAGAAATAGAGAGCTGAAAGAAGGATAAAGATACCAGTAAACTACCCATGGTTTCTAGGGAGCACAAGAGAGAAGCTCTGCATGAGAAGCTGCAACTACTTCGTTCCATTACTAACTCTCATGCTGTAATTCCCTGCATTCTTTCCTGAGGCCTTGCTTCCATTGCTTAATTTCTCCTTGCCTATTTTCACGGAATATTAGGTCCTTTTATATCAAAGTAGTTCTATTGAGCATAATCAATATGCTATCCATCTTTTTTCTTTTAGTGTTATAATTTCTTGGTTTTTCACCTTTCATGGTCTTCTTTCGACATCTTCTCAAACTTCTGAACTGCTGCACATTCACTCCGGACTCCTATGGTCTTCCACTATTGCCTTGAGTATATTTAATCACTTTCTTCTTATGTTATCTCTATAGTTTGTTATGTCGCTGATGACACAGTTTGGGAAACTATATGTAAGAGTTTCTAGATTCATTAATATAGGTAAGTAGATTAAATAAGTTCCTTGCAAGCTAGATGTAATCATATATAAAACAAGTATAGGTGATATCAGCAACCCAGATAACGATTTTTAAAAAAAAAATATCAATCTTCTGGGACATTTGCAAAAATTAAGTTAATTCCATCGTGAAGGAAAATAAAATTTTCGCAATTGGGCTCTAAATCACGAGTTACGGTACTTTTGCATGCTTGGCAGCTTAACGAGACCTCAATCCTAGTAGATGCATCAAAGTACATCGAAGAGCTAAAACAGAAAGTGGAGAGATTGAATCAAGATATAACGAGCGATCAACAGACCTCAAGCGACCAAAATCCATTGCCTGTGGTATATATTCTAGCATCTCCTGATCTTTCTTTTATTTGCCTTATATATAACCTACCTAATAATTTATGATATTCTTGAGTTATATTTCCACAGGCTACGGTGGAAACCCTAGACAAGGGATTCCTAATAAATGTGTTATCAGAGAAAAGTTGCCCAGGCCTGCTCGTCTCCATACTGGAAGCCTTTGAAGAACTGGGTCTTAATGTTCTGGAAGCTAGGGTTTCTTGTGCAGACAATTTCCAGTTACAAGCAGTTGGAGGAGAAGTAAGTCAATAAATTTATGTCTAAGACATCCTTCTACCGGGCTTGTTAACTCTGCATGTACTGTGTGCGCCCGTGTGTATTTTCTCTTTAACTAGCAAAGTAAGAGTGCCGATATATATATATTTTTTTTTCAGAATGAAGAACAAGCCGAAAGCAGCATTGATGCTGAAGTGGTGAAAGAAACAGTGGTGCAGGCTATTAAGAATTGGAGTGGAAGTATTGAACAAGAATAATCAAACATCCGTATACATCTTTTGCTTTTACTCTATTTCTCTTTTATTTTATTTTATTGTCCATGTTGTTAATCAAGAACCAATTAGCTTCTAAATTGAATTAGAAAGTGGCTGAAGATCAATAGTAAACACGTAAACAAATAACTCTCCTTTCACCAGAAACATACATCTTATTAGGCCGTGATCAGTATGCGCTGCGAGACTTTGCTTTTATATTACATGCGCGAGGTACAGGATTTCTCGTGCTGAGATGACTCGTGCCATCACTACAACAAAAATGGATTTTTCTGATCAATTTATCGTGACTAAAAGATTGTCTTTTGATCACGATAAATTAATCGCAAAAGACGGTTTTTGTTGTAATGCATAAGCTTATAATAGTCCTGTTTAATTTGTAGGCAGGGCTTAATATTGCTTAATTTCTAGTGGAATCTAAATCTGCAGATCTACTTAATTGAGGCTTCGGATATTCTTTCTCATGACTCAGTTTTTTTTTTTATCGTCGCGTGATAAATAAGATATCATGTAATTCGATCCCATTTATGTCTTTTAGGGGCTGGGTGAAAATAACTTAATCGTATATTAGATTGTTAGTCGTTTTCCTATATATCATCCTGGACATGAGATATTCTTCCCTTAGTTTTGCGACTACATGGGTTGGGTTATTAATACGCGGCCAGATCTACCACATGAATCAACATGACTAGCTAGAAGAAATTAAGGAACAAAACTAATTAATGCATGCTTTCATGTAACGCCCCAAACCCAAAACTATAACGACCGGACAGAGTTCCCTCTATATTTTTAAAACTTTTTCCTTGTTTACAACATATATCATATACATAACCTTTAAATTATTCATACCTATAATACAATGATCATAAAAAATGCATTCACAAGTTCGGCTAGAACCATTAAATTCTAAATAATTTTTCAATATAAATATTTCCACAAAAACTATAAAATAACTAAAATATGAATATAAGAAAACTCTCGGTACAATCAAAACCATGCATCTGCAAGTAACAAAACCATTAAGCCCCAAAACTTCCAACCTCAAGTGACTAATTCCAAGTCCACTCTAGAATCTTTGGCTCAAAAGCTATCACTTCAAAGAAATGAACTTTCTACAACACTAAAAAATATGTAAAATAAAATGGTGAGCTACCACCTGCTCAGTAAGTAGCAATTTAATGGGGGTGTGGGAGTTGGCAATTTTCTTGACTACAAAGAGTGAATAAATTTTCAATAAAATAATATGAGCAATACAATTTTATCTCAACCAACATATTAATCCAAATATCATATTTAAGGCCACATGATAATAGGGAAATCACCAATATACCACAAAAATATCATGCTGCGAGGGCATCAATATACTACAAAGATATCATGCTACGGAGACATCACGCCGCGAGGGACGTCAAACATGTCACAAAGACATTCATATCATGGGCTCAAGAATAAATAGCATGCTTACATTTAACTTTCAAATTTAATAAGCCACATAGCATTTTTCAAACATCAACCATTACAAAATTTGCACAAATATATCCCACAAGCAAAGGCAAAATAGCATAACAATGTGCACAAATCCGAAGTTTATACAAGTTTAAAATATAATACCCAAGTGCACCATTTCAAACAAAACCAGCAGTTCTTTTATTAAAAACCCATTAAAGAACCACTTACCTCGATTTCTAGTCAAAATAGTCACGATATTCCTTTGCCAACGATTACTTGGAACCTATTTTAAGATCATTATAATCCATCAACTTCTACTCTAAAATGATCTCACTTAACTCTAAAATTTCACACAATCCTTAATAACATGAATTTAGACTTGTTCTAAAAGATTATCCTGCAAAATTGATAAACTCTAAATTTCTATGTTGTAAATAAGCTACGATACAACACGTGCACGGCCTCTATCCCCTTATTAATTCAACGTAAATATATAATGTCTACACTCGACCATATAACAATGACATAAACAAGATTAATTCTAACTAATATCCACCGCTAAGTACACTTGAATATAAAATTCATCTTCAATACACCCTAAATACACCCTAACAACATGGTCAACTATATATGTATATTCTCAACAATTAACAACATCAAATATTAACAAATTTTATATATAAAATTCATTAAATATACTATTTATGAGGGATGTGAATTTCTCTAATATTGTTCATGTTGATGGTGATGAAATAGTAAAGAGCAGTGGCTATGGGTAGAGATTACGGATAGAGAGAATATATATATGTACGATTAGAGAGAGAGAGACAGAGAGAAAAAATAAAAATAATATATATGTATATGTATGGAGGGTTAGAGAGAAAGAGAGAAAATATGTATAGGTGGAGGGAAATTGAGAGAGAGAGAGAGAGAGAGAGAGAGGGGAATTGTCTAGAAGGGGGGAAGTTACGGGACGGAAAGGGGTTTTTGGGAGGGGAGGGGGGGGGGGGGGGGAGAGGAAAGAAAAAGAAGAAAAAAAATGATGGGCTGGGCCATTACATGCTTATATAATCAAGTATTATTACAGATCACAAATTAAGTGGAAATTAAGATGTGGTACTACATGTGACGCCTCCTGACCAAGAAGAACAACTTTGCTAGTAGCTACGTACGTTGTCCTAAGTCTCATCGATCGGAGAAGGTGAAGTATATAAGCGCAAGGAAATTACTAGCCATGCAAGTACGTAGTACAAGACTATTCTTCATGTCTTTTTATATTTATGCAGTGTCAGATTCCGCAACGATATAATATATATATATAAATATATATGCTTTATACCTCAAACTGGTCACCCCAAGGCAAGACTTTAATCTGTACGTGGTATCACCACATTGTCTGATGAAATATAAGAAGATAATGGAACACACCTTATAGGTAGTGTATGGATTACTATGAAATATGAAAGAAAATATAAAGAAAATAGTTAGATTCGAGGTTGACCTAACCTCAAAGATCTAGTAACATAGTCTATGGCCTAACATACAAAGGTAAAAGTAGTAAAAGGATAGAAGGATAGTCCATGGCTTGGATTGGGCCCATGTTACTCGGCTTGTTATAAATACACGGGAGAAGGAAAAACCAAAAAAGACGTACGCCAGTGATGAAAATTATCAACCACGCCTCAAACTAACTAGGATCAATATCACTACTAATGAGGAACGTGATTGATCACCTCATAGCCAAATTAATTAGAATTTTATTAATTTAGGAAGAATATTGTTAATGCCTAAATTCGCATAACAGACCAGAATGGAGGAAAGAGAAATACATAGATTTACATGATTCGACATAAAAGTCTAAGTCCACGGGTTGTTTGGGGGAAAAATCTAATATGATTAATGATTTTACAATCTCTCATGGCTTCACATATCTCTCAATACAATGAATGAATTTAGTTTAGGTATAAAGAAGTCATCCCAAGCCTGTGGAGAGTTCATCCTTTATTTGTAGAGATCTTCTCCTTTTATAGAAATTTGTTTTATTCATTAGAGTGATAGAGTCCAACTTGCCGAGTGAAGCCTTTTCCTTTTAGAAGTCTAAGCCAAGTATATCTTTTTCCTTGCCTTATTTCTTCCATGCCTTAACTCTTATCTTTATCTCTTCGCTTATTATTAGTGATAGGTTTTCAAAAGGCTAGACCCAGTTAATTTAGTCCTTAATAGATATCCATGATTCTTAAGGTCAACTTGTTTATCAAGAAAGTCTTGAGAATTTTTAAATCTTGTGAAGGGGGTAACCTGTAAGAAGCTACAGAAAAAACAATTACGGGAACTGGTCTATAGTTTGTCACTGTTATGCAATGCAATGGTGATTTCCATGAGCGGTCTTCAAGAAGAATTTGTGAACTTTGTAGTAAGGGCCTTCGAGGATGGGCTTCCGTGAAGTTTGTTTGTAAGAAAATTTATGTGATAATTGAGTATACTGATGATTGTATGGCATGGTTAGTGAAGTGCGCATATTTCCGTGCTCGGTGATTGTTTTTGTTTTTGGTGGTTTCAGTGGATTTTGCCCGGTGCTGCGATTTTCTATTGGTGATTAATGTTTTCATTTTGGTGTAGATGTAAGAATTTATTTGTAGTAACTCCCGTTTAAGTGGTTAGGGAGCCTGTCGACCCCTGGATCCATATTAGGCGGTTGCTGAGTCCATCGAATCGTTCGCGAATGACACCTATACAAGGCTGTTATAGAGCTCAGAGGCTCATTCCCGAAGGTAACTCGATTGCGGCAGTTGTGGCAAGTGGAGACACTTGGTTTGCATTTGGCGAGAGGTTGCCTCGATCATGTAATACTGGCAATGAGAGTGTAGATGCCTTGATCGTGAAACTCTGGTGATGAGATCATGAGAGTGTACCGGGAGAATGCCTCAGTTGCATAACTTTGGTGATGGGTGTAGCAGGAGGATGCCTCGACTGTCTAACTCTGGCAATGGGTGTAGTAGGAGGATGCCTCGATCGTGTAACCTCAGTGATAAGAGTGTAGCGGGAGGATGCCTCAACTATGTAACTTTGGCAATGGGTAGTTAAAGGATACCTCGACTACGTAACCTCGGCGATAAGAGTATAACGAAAGGATGCCTCGACCACGTTGATGTTAAAGTTAAGCTTAACTACTTTTTGTAGTGGGAGACAAAATGTGATTGCACTCTGTGGCGGGAGCTAAAGCTCACATCATACCAAAATAAAAACCAAACATGCTAGATTAAGGCTGCATTTAGATGTTAAGCTGAATTGAGTTGAGTTGAGTTTTTTATGAATAGTAGTAAGTTAAGATGATAAAGTGAGTTTTGTGGGCTCTACCTAAAATGAGTTTAAATATATTTGGATATTAAAATGAGTTTAAATGTATTTATGGAAATTTGAAAAAGATTTTGGTTCCCATGTGTAAAAAGATTTTAAGTTGATACGAGTTTAGTAATTTGAGAATTAAGTGTTTGGATGTTAGACTTAGTTTAAAATTAGACTAAACTGAGTTGAACTTAGATGCTTTTAACAACCAAACGGGACCTAAATAATCTAGATCACAAGTTTGAGGTTTGCAAACCTTGGCTATCTCGCTTGAGTATGGTGAAGGTTGGTGACACATGAGTGATACTCGTTGGCAACCATGCTTTGGCAACGATGAAGACACGAGATGACAACAAATTAAGATGGCGAGCGATGCTTGAGAGGGGTTTCGCAATCGGTGTATAACCACTAGGTTTCTCGTGGAACCTTGAGGAGCTTTAAGGGAAAAATCTTCTAAAAATCAAATTTATTAGTAAAAATAAAATAACAAGTTTGAAAGAGACAAACCAGAGTAATTTGATTGCTACGTCCAACTATTCCTTGACTGAAGTTGTCCATTGCCGAGTGATTTTTGCTTAATGGGGTTGTTTGCCCTTGAGTACTATTTTTTTCACCTTTTTTTTGTGTGAATCTTGACTCTATAGCTATTAATGCTCCAACTACTCAAGCAATTTGGTGCTTCATTGTGTATCTAGTAAGGAGCCGTCGCCGGTGAGAGTGTTGGGTGACGGTTGTTTCCGTTTGGCAATGCAGTTGTTGATGGAACACTCAGACACAATTTAGAGCATCTCAAATCTTCAAAATGCCGATGCGGTATGCTTCATTTATCTTTTCAGCAAGAAAGGATCTGCAGTAGTGGAGGATGCCTCGCCAAGGGACGTTGCCCTCTATGCAATGTTGCTTATCGTGTGGACTGCTTAGAGTTGTCTTCGTGGGTGATGGAGCTTTTGTGGCATCCAATCTTGGTGCAAACAACTTGCTGCCCCCCACAATGGTTGTGGGCTACAGAGAATGCAGACCAGGTTGACTCCACGTGCTTGCAATTAAGCTTCACGACAGGATGGGTCTTGACATTGTGGAGACCGGAAAGGTACTCTCCAAGGGATGCTGCCTGCCATGCAAGGTTGCTTGCCCTATTTCATTGCCCTTCATAGACAGTAAGTTTCTTGGCAAGATCGATGCTCGCCACAGGGGTGGAGATTAACAATGGGCGTGGGCAATGAACTCACCCTCTATTTATCGTCTCTGCGGTTTCATGGCCCACGAACTATGATGGTCGTGAAGAACTTACGGTAGACCCGATTGGTAGGCGAGGACCCATTCTTGGCGACGAGGGACTAGCGAGGAATTCTCTATGAACTAAGGGCAAGCAAAAGCCCTCTGGGCGAGCAACCGTGGTGAGCAACTGATGTTGGCAGCAAAGAACTTTTGTGAGGTTGTAACCATCACGCTGACGACAGATTATGCTAGCGAACTAAGTGGTGGTCGATGGCTAAATCTTTGTGGCCAACTACAGTCGAGCAAGCTTCCGATGGTGTGCACTGGTGAGAATGGTGAGGAATGGTGGCGAGGAACTCCAGTGAGGTCGGGGACCACCACGATGGCGATAGTGAACTAAGTTGTGGTCGATGGCTCACTTCAGTTGCACGTACATGGCTCGGCTGAACTGCAACTCATTTACCTTCTAGTGGTTGAGCTTGCTGGTGACTTCTGGGTCTAAGAGCATCATGACGGGGGGATCTACGGGGTCAAGGAGTGTTGGTGACAAAGGCCACTAACGAGTTGTGTGGTGGTCATTGACAACCTTGTTGTCTAGTGAGTCGTTGGTGGGTGGCGCTGCCTGCAGCATGTTACCCGCCTCTGTTTGCTGGATCCTGGTGTGTCATCATGCAGGAAGCGCATCTTCGATGAAAGAAAACGCCGGCTGGCCCATTCATGGCCAACGACGGCCTCAACCGTCCCTGCGCAGTTGATGGGTGGTTTCCCACATGCTTCAGGGTTGTTCATGGCGAGACACCGGCGAGGGAACCACTTTGGCTCTGTCTCGGTGCTAGGTCCGATGGCTGGGACAATGACGCAATGCATACAGGGGTGGTGGGTAGGTAACCCGCCATGCATGACAGTCCTCGAAGGGGCCGAGTAGGTGTACATGCCACCAGGCCATGCATGAGCACATAACGTGCATGGCATAAGTCGCCTAGTGCTTGGTGCATGTTCATAGTGCATGCCCCATTTTGTGGGTCCCTCCTTATATAGAGCTTGTGGAGAGTCCGTTCTTTATTTGTAGAGATCTTCTCATTTTATAGATATCTGTTTTCTTCCTTGGAGTGATAGAATCTAACTTGCCTTACAAAACATTTTCCTTTTAGAAGTCTGAGCCAACTTCTTTTGGTTTATCTCTTCATTGTCTTATCTTTTTTCTGTCTTATCTCTTAACTTTATCTTTTCCTTTATTATTAGTCATATTTAGTCCCTAACAAATATAGACGTCATTGCTCACCCCAACACAACATGATTAATCTTGGAAAACAATCGAATCAACGGCCGGCCTGGAGGAGAATTAGCTATTCAATCTTTTAACCTAATCGATAGAGCATATTAAGCAACGCAAACGCGTGGTTTTAACGTCGAGATCAGGTGTATCAAAAGCAAAACAAACGCAACTAGTTAATTTATTCAAATCTCATATTCAAAAAAAGCCAGCTTGTTGGTGCATGCTTGCTCTGTATAAATATGTAATTAATTGGTATCGTAAAGAAAACTCACGTAGGGCTACTCGTAAGATTAATATATGATTTACCCATGCAATATGCTCGGTAATCTCGTCATCATCATGGGGTTTAGTAGATTTTTTTTTTTTTTTTAATCTATAGCAATTGTACGCATACATGATCTTATTCTGTCCAGTACTCCAGTAATGCCCGGACCTTACAATATTGAACTTAAACTTTTTTGGCTCCCATCAACGAAGCCCTTGTTATCTGTACACAGAGATGTGGGTTCTTGATTGCAAATTCTTCAAATCTAGCCGAGAAGGCTATCTCGTCCATGTTTTTGACGATGAATTTCAAAGCTGTCTCCTTTAGAGATATGTAGGAACAAACATCTGAGATCTCTAAAACATCAAGAGCATTGGATGGACTCAAAGACCCAAGCATGTGACGCTCACAAAACTTGGATAAGTATGGGATTTCGTACTTGTCGGCTGCTAGTGACAATGAGTTGACATGCTTGTTGACTTTGTCGGTGGGCAAGCTCCCAATATAGAGGAACTCCAGAAGGCACTCCAGCTCTTCATAGCTCAACTCGGGCAATGTTATGGCGTCCATTGGTGGGGCTTTGCATACATCCGAGTCTAGCATGTTCTTAAAGATTTGTGATCTTGTTGCCTATAATTAATATACCAAATTATATATAATATGATCGATTGGTTACAACTTCACAATTAATTAGGTAGAAAATTAGTTAACCAATGTTAATTGAAGAATATATGTGCATTACAAATTTTAGATCCAACCAATTAGTCAATTAATAAATTATATATCGAACTCCTCTATAATTAATTTTAATACGGCTAGCGACCACGAATTATTCGAGGAATCCCCTAATTCGATCAAAAATGTCGGGGAGAGAGAGAGAGAGAGAGAGAGAGAGAGAGAGAGAGAGAGAGAGACCAGTATGGCTCTATGAGCGGGTATGGAAAGCCCATTATTGGCCGGCTTGAGTTGAACATCGGTGTGAATTTGATCTCTAAGCGCAGTGAAGAAGCCCACCCTAAGAAAACTTAGCTCCTCTTTCATCGCATTTTCCATGTCCTTCTTATTTGACATCCATCGTGAAACATCTCCGAGTGTCTGAGGATCGAGAAACATGAAATTAGACACATGCATATCCCGTACTATATGATCATGATGGTAAAATTATACAAGATCTTATTTTAGTACGGGTGATTTGGCAACATCATCATCTTTTCGATTTGTATTTAAAATAGTTCCTTTTCCATGGCTTCTTTAATTAGGTACCCAAAACTCTTCTCTCCATGATCAAATGTATATAACACCCTTAATTGTAATCATTACAATATATATAATTACACATTGGTTGTAGGAATTTCCGGTCTCTGATCCAAATTAGAGGAAATATTTATTCTTTTATACACTATAATAAAAATGGTCTTTTCAGATCAATTTTTTGCGATCAAAAGACTATTCACAACTAATTTTTATACATTGATTGTAGGAATTTCCGGTCTCTGATCCAAATTAGAGGAAATATTTGTTCTTTCATATATATGACTTATATATAATACGTTATACTTCCAATATTGATATATATTTAATTAATTTCAAATTTATAAATAATAATAATCTCTCGAAGATTAATTTAGCTAGCATAAGCAACATGCATATATGGAATTGGCCACTTTACATATATGGCATTGACATATACGTTATTCATTTAATTTTTATATATATATATATATATATATATTGAGTGATTATAGAATTTAAAGTGATTGGCCGAGAAAATAAAATAAAATAAATAAATAAAATTTAAGGCGAGCCTGGGCTTGGAGCCCCAACGAAAATAGCAGTCCACACACACACACCCACACACATATGAGGTGAGGAGCAGCAGCCGCTGGCACATGAGAGTGTTTGCCCAATTCTACATCCAAATAGGCCTAGCTAACGATCGAGAGTATCTGATTCTTCGGATGGGCAAAACCCAGACCATGACATAATCTTGAGCACATGGGTCAGGGCCATGTACAAACTATTAAAATCCCCATAATTAACTAACAGTACTAGTAAGGGATGATACATATATATATATATAATTATACAAGGGCAACCTTTATTATATACAGGCCAGGAGGGGCATGTAGACTATGGGAGGACTAAACGAACGGTACGTGTGCTTAAAGAAAAAGGTTACCCATTAATTAATAGAGTTTCCTATGAAATTAATCGATATGGCCTGCTTTAATTAAAGACATATATGTGACAACTCTGAAAACTAAGATTAAGAGCGAGCAGCTGATTAACAACGAAAATCATCAAACGCACACAAAAGCAAGAAATTAAAGTAGTAAGACCGGAAGTATAAGAAACAAGAATTAGAGGTGGAGCTAGCTAGCTTGCCTTACAGGAATTTGGTTGACAATCAGTTCCGAATTGATCATCATGACTATGAAGGTGGTTGTTCACCAGGTCGATTATGGCCCTAGCTCCCTCATAGCAAGCCCCGCATATTGTATTCCTCGGAGACCTTAATATAACGGGCATTGTTGTACATATAGAGCAGTCCATGATCATCTGCCTTAATTACCTAATTTCTTTCCGCGCGCGCTAATATATATATATATATATATATAGAGAGAGAGAGAGAGAGAGAGAGAGAGAGAGATTGATTGGCTTCGATCGATCTCTGTGTATCAGTCTCATGAGAACTGCTAGCTTAATGAACTCCGGGAGGAAGAAGACATACGTAGAAGAGGAAACGATGATGAAAAGGTTTCTCAGAACCCTTTTCGTCTTTTGAACTCAATTTAAAAGGTAAGGTTGGCCATTTTAATTAGCTTATTGTTTACGCGTGAGAGGTTTGTTGGACCCTATAAATTACTCCACCCCTTTTGTAATATATTAATATTAATATTATATATAATAATCGCACAACTATAATTGCATTGCGTAAGGTGCACATTTATACTTTAATTAATGTGGTTGAAAAGACCAGTTTAGCCTTTAAAAAGAGGGATCGCTATTTTGGTAATTTAAAAGGAGGCATGTGCACAACTGGCCAGGCCGGCCAGTTGTAATACTGCATTTTAGAAGCATTCAGCCTAGCTAGGATTTTTATTTTTAATTTTTTAAAAACGCATTATGGAGCAACTTTAGTAATTTTTATTTTCAATTCTGATCTTCTCTCTCTGATGCCACGTGTATATATATATGTATGTATGTATCTATAATCCTTCTGGAAAAAACAAAGAAAGAGGTCAGGCATGCACAGCAAGATAAGGTGCATGGAGGGCAGAGCGGTCAATCAAAGAAAAACTGGAAGTTAGTGGGCATGGCCTAAGAGTAATTATATAGAGAATTACTTAAATAATAGATTCATAAGTGGGGGAATCGGGAAGTTAGGAAGAAAGAAAGGGACTTTCCAACCTTACAACAGCAAGAATGTGCAAGGCAGGCATGCACGTCTAAATAATAATAATAATAGAATAATTTTATTAATGAAAGATTTTTACACCGAATAACGTGATATAATTTAATTTTAAAATAAATTTCAAAATTTAAATCTTACAAATTAAATTAATATATCATATTTATAAATAGTGTATAATATAAAGAATTTCAAATTTTTTCTTCAATATACTAAGTCCTACACAACAAATCAGTTTAATTAATTATTATTAGGCCAGCCGCCAGCCTGTGATAATATGATTGGTCCAATTATGATGATGAATTTCTCGATCGATCTTCTTTCTCTGGTTTCGAAAATATATGCAGCCGGCCCGGGCCGGATCATGATCAACTTGCCTATGATCAACACGGATATCTGACTCACTACCAAGATTAAAACATGCAGAAACAATAATATACATATATAGATATACACAAACACACACACACACACACGACATATTGATCATAAGTATAAGGTTGTATTTGGATTTATAAATATTAGTGACGGTTTCTGTAATTTTAAGGTCGAGAGGGTAAAATAAATAGCTTGGTGCGTAGTTGCATGACACCCTTTAGGATGGTTTATAATGAGCGGAGTTGATCGCCGATCGATGACCGGCTATTTGCCTTTTGTCAAACTTTCTAATTTGAAGTAACTTCAAATTTATTTTTCTTTAAGGAGGGTAAATGATTGAAAGATATAATTCCATAATATTGTACCATCCCCGTCGACGTTGGCGAGCAGCAAATCAATAAATATAAATATATATATGTATTATTCATGTCAAACGCTGCCGTGACAGTTTCATACATACGTTAGCCCTTAACAAATTAAACGCTCGCGCGCGCATACCTGTGCATGATCAAGTTCCAGTTGGTTGGTGTTCAGCTTTTCCTTCAATACTTCTCTCATCAGGAGCTTCTGAGCTCTCTGGTTTGACCTTTGTCAATCTTCCACTTCTTTCTTTGAAAATCAGTTTTGTAATCTTCCAGCTTGCATCATGGATATGGATTCTCTTATACAACAAATTGAAGCACTATCTTGGGATGACCTTAATCTCATCCCAGCAGAAGATTCTGCAAGAGAAACAACATAACTAACATTAATAGAAAGAATTGTAGCAACAAGGTCTCTCAACAAAATTTCACTACATGCCACTTTCAAAACAGCATGGAATTTTCTCAAGAAGTTTCATATTGAAGATCTGGATGTTAACAAATTCATTTTCACTTTCCAATTAGCTCGGGACAAACAAATGATTCTAAGTTAAGCTCCTTGGAATTTCAAAGGCCATCTACTGATCCTCAAAGATTGGCCAGCTAACCTAACAAGAGATAAGCCTAAACTCATATGTTTTTCATATTCAAATTCATGGTCTTACTCTTAATCACACTACTGTCGAAAACGCTATAAAGATTAGGAAAGCACTAGGCACATTACTGGACATAGATGTTGATCCAACTTTGGTATCACTTGTAAGAAGTTTCTTAGGATCTAAGTAGAACTAGATATTAATCAACCTTTAAAGCAAGGTTTTTGGCTTGCAATAAATGACAATATTGACACATGAGTATCCTTCAAATATGAGAGACTCTCGCATTTTTGCTATGCCTATGGTAGATTCAGTCATTCTCAAATTTTTTGCAATTTTCTAAAAGTTATCCATGATCAACTACCCTATAGCCCATGGCTGAGAGTTGAGTATCATGCTTCGGGAATTTTCCTTCCTCCTTAGCAAGATCAAGCTTTATTTCCTAGGTCCTCTCAATCAGCAAATCTATCTGAAGAAGGAAATTTTATTAGAAATTTGCTTTCTACTAAAACCATAAAAATACAAGGTACAAAGGTCTATCCATCCTCAGTGGTCTTCCAAGGACCGATGACTTATGTTAATGTAACAAATACTAGCAAAGCAGTTGCTATGGTTTTAGATCAAGCTTCAGAGATCAACAAAGCAAATCATCCTCATATATAGCAAATATAGGGAAAGGGAAAGGGCTTTTAATCAAAGAACAAAAAAGGCCTCTGATCAAAATCAGTAATGTGCCCTCTATTAAAGTGCTTGCAAGAATTTCATCCCTTGAAAATCTATTGACAGACAAAGATTTATCTGGTAAATTAGGATTTCTAGGGCATAAAATTAACTTTAGAGAAAAGAAAATTGCAAAAATCATGCCTGAAAGGGAAAATATCACTTGGAAGGAATTAACCGGAAAACACACAGATCACGGCGGCGCCAAAACTTAAAGCAAAACTTGCTAGCGGCTCTTCCACCAGTTCACTGTTTACCATCCCTCATTAGATCACTGTAGATCACAAAGAAGATCCACCTGCCAACCCACTTTCATTTACTTCAACAGTTAATACATTCCCACCAAACTTGTTCACATTAGTCAACCCAAACAGACAAACCCACTCCCGTCTAACGGAACAACTTCTCTACAGCAACCTGATGGAATCGGCACTGCAAAGTTTCTCTTACCCATCTGCTTTGAATCCTGATGCATGGTTTAAAACTTGGAGGCATCTTCATGCAACTGCCATGATCTTTAAAGCTCATCAATCTCAACGGGTCGAGCCTCTTAATCCTCATACTTCGGCCCAATCAAGTGTTTCAACTAAGGGCTTAAAATCATATCAGTCTTTTACGGGGATTCATGACTGTAAAGCCATACGAGAAAGTCCAATGCTCTCACCTATTTTTAGCCCAATGCCCAGTGTTGAACATGTCTCTGATTCGGCCCATCTTAATTCTTCAACTCAGTAATCCCAGATTTGCACTTCAAGCCCTTTGAAAAGAACCATATTTACAGCATCTGCAGAAAACCCAAATATTAAAAGTAAGATTCCGAAACTAATGAAAGACCATCTGGTTGAGCATGCTATGGAGATCAAAATTAGTAAGGAGGATAAAGATATGACACACATGCTCTTTTCAATGTAGTCAGAAGCCACTGGAAAAATTCAAAAGAAAAAAAAACCACATCAAGAATAAGCCATATACTTGGACTACATCAAAGTTGGTTTCATCAGAAAAGAAAAAAATAATAGGTGAGGTGGGGGCTTCAAAAGCCCTCAAAGATTCCATGAAGACACTAGTATGGAACTATAGGGGACTGGCTCGCCCTAAAGCAATCAGAAATCTTAGGGCTAATATAAGAAAATATAATCAGGATATTATTTTTTTGTCGGAAACCATGGTGCCTCATATACGCACCCATAATTAGTTAATAGCTTAGGTTTCCAGTTTTTGTAAATTCCCTGCCTCCGAGATAAATGGAGGACTTTTGTTGTTATGGAGACTAGGTATAGATATAGAACCGGTACATGTAAATACTAATGCAATTTGTATTTTGATTTACTCTGAACCTTCTTATCATCCATGGCTAGCCACTTATGTTTATGCCCCTGCTAGATGGCAACAAAAAGCTAATTTCTGGACCAATTTGAAAACCATCCACAACTCTTATCCGTGGGTATGGTTATGCATAAGAGATTTCAATGATCTAATGAACCAATCAGAAAAAATAGGAGGGCGTCCAATAACTTCTTCTTCTTCTATTGGTGGTTTAAAAAATTTGATAACCATTCATGGACTAATATTTGTTTTTCAGGACCCACTTTCATTTGGACTAATAATCGTCATGGTAGTGCACTTAACAGAGAATGACTTGATAGAGGAATTGCAAGTGCACAATGGAGATTGTTATTACTTGATGCCACTATTCAACACTTAACATCAGGAGCATCAGATCATCATCCTCTATTGCTAAACACCATGAAACTACAGAAGAGAGTAACTTCTTTTAAATTTGAAGAATTCTGGACAAAAGAACCTTTTAGCAGAATAATCATTCAGGAAGCATAGTGGAAGCAAGTAAGTGGAAATCCCTCTTTCATTTTATGCAGCAAAATAAAAGATACAAAAGAAGCGCTCAAATGCTAGAACAAAGTGCACTTCGGGAGAATACAAGAAAATATTCAACAACTGAAATTAGAGATCAATCATTTTCAATGTGCTCAAATGAATCCTAGCAATCTTCATCAAGAACGCCTGTTACAAATAAAACTTCCAAGACCAATTGAAATATGAAGAAACACTATGGTGCCAAAAGTCCAAAATCAATTAGCTCACTACTTTGGATCTAAACACAAAGTTTTATCATCTCTCAACAACAATCCGAAGGAGAACCAATAGTATTGACTCTAATAAGTTTAGTCCAGGTAACTGGAGTATGGATCAAAAATTGAATTAGCTTTTATAGAACATTTTAGAGCCATTTATACCTCCACAAATCCAATCATTCCAACAAAGCTTGATGACTTATTCCAAAAGCAAGTTACAGATTAAGATAATTCTTTCTTAACGGCAGTACCAGAAGAAGAAGAAATCGATGGAGCGTTAAAACAAATCTCAAACCACAAAACTCCAGGTCCAGATGGTATGACAACTCTTTTCTATAAGTATTACTGGAATATTATTAAAAAAGAAGTCATTGCTGCAGTCCAAAAAATTTTCAGAAGTGTGAGGATACTGAAAAAAATGAACCATACAAACATTGCTCTAATCCCAAAAGTGCCAAACCTGAGTTCACCACAAAATTACCGACCAATTAACTTGACCAATGTTATCTATAAAACCATCACAAAGATTTTGGAAAATCGGTTGAAAAAAAACAATTCCAAGTATAATCTCTCTTTTTCAAACAGCTTTTGTCTCGGGTCACAATATTAAAGAGAACTCTATTATTGCACACGAGTTATTTTACCATATAAAGAAATCGAAAAGGAAGAAGGGCCAAATGACGATCAAGCTAGATATGGAGAAAGCTTTTGATTTTATATAATGGAATTTCCTATTTGCGATAATGAAGGCTTTAGGCTATAATAGTCAATGGATCAATCTTATCAGAGAATGCGACATCTTTCTCAGTTCTTATAAATGGTTCTCCAAGAGGTTTTTCAAATCAGAAAGAGATCTCGGACAGGGTGATCCCATCTCACATTTCATATTTATATTATGCACAGAAGTTCTGTCAAGATTAATTGCCAAATCAGATGCTAATGGAAAACATGAATGTTGCTCTACTAGTTAAGACGGGATGGGAGATGAGTCAACCAAGTACAAATATGTGGCACAAGCTTTTATCAAAAAAATATCTAATAACGAATACATTCTGGCAAGTGACTTCAAAAGCCACAAATTCATTTTTCTGGAAAAATATATTGCAAACACGAAAAGTATTAGAAAAATATATGTGTTATCAGATATTTAATGGAAATTCGGTGAAAGCCTGGTTTGATCCATTGATTCCTTCCTTGGAAAGTTCAAGCCAAAACCACTTAGCCATATTATGGATTTATCACCTTCCCTTAAAGTTTCTGATTTCATCAACCATATAACTCACTCTTGGAACTTACAAAAAATGCTCATTTTTTTCCAACAAGAAAGCACTCGAGAGATACTAAAAATACCATTGTCTCGTTCAAACTTCAGAGAAGATTGCAATATATGGATCAAAACTCAAAGTAGAAATTTCACTGTCAAAATAGCTCACCATTTGGCAGCAAATATTGGTTATGCTATTCAAGTAAGCTTCCCTAATATTGCAAAAGAGAAGACTTGGAAACTAAAAATCCATGATCGCCATAAACTCTTTTTGTAGAAAATTCTCTAAGATATAATTCTAACTAAAGGAAGACTAAAGAGCTTTATACTACCTATGCCTTCTTTTAGTTGCCCTTTGTGTAATGAGAAAGAAGAAACATTACTTCATCTTTTTCTTGAATGTCCTGTATCAAGAATCTTGTGGAGCCAAAGTAAGTGACCACTAAATCTCTCTTCTTTGGCCATTGTTATAATACATGTTTGGATATCTTTCATTCTTAATCCAGAGCTAAAACTGGGATTAAGCTCTTAGGAAGCACACTATTTTCAACTTTTTGCATTTTTGATATTGGATTTCACTTGGAGAATGAGAAATGATATAGTCCATAATCCAACAGTCTTATCTCTAAGGAAAGCTATAGAACAATTGAGTTTCTCTTATCAAGAATATCTAAATGCTTGGCAAATGAAGCTGAAAGAAAAGCAACCACAACTATGACAAAATCCCCATCCCAACACTATAAACATTTCTTTTGATGCAGCAGTCAGGACATCGTCCTCTTTGGCCTCTGCAGTAAGTCGTGATTCTTAAGGAAGTACAATTAAAACATAGATAGAAGAAATTGGCACAACAACCTTAGTAGTTGCAGAAGCACTTGCAGCTAGACTTATAGTCAATATCGCTAAACAATTAAAAGTTTCAAATGTCACAATTGAGGGAGATTCTCTTCTTGTAATCTCAGCTATTCAAGAATCATCTTCAATCTGGCAAGTTTCTCCCATCTCTGAAGACATAGCTCTTATCATGTCCTCTCATAAAGGATGGTCTTTAAAAAAAATAGATTGATCTCAAAATCGAGTTGCGTATTCTATAGCGCAATGAGTCACAACCAATGGAGTGATTGGTCGAATAACAGTAGCTATTTTATCTTCTAGTATTGTTTTTATTGATAGTGGAAGGGACCCTCCTGATTATAGTATTGTAATTTAAAACTTTTTCATTTATAAATATGCAAGCTTGATTAGGAAAAAAAAAGGTTCCAGTTATGATCCGTACGTGTTGGCGTGCTGAAGTTGTAATCAAATTGAATGCCGAAAACGTCGTGGTGACCATATATTGCTAGCAGGCGGAAAAAAATATCATAATTCGGTCCCAAGGACTAGCAAAATTATATATCCATCAATCACTACATGAGGCGTAGGCCAGTGAGGGATCAATTGATTAGAGGCTCTAAAATCAGATTTTGCTGAGGAAAAGGAGTTCCAAGTGCATTTACAACAAAGGACAGAATATTATTAAAAAATTAAGAGTACTCTTAATTTGCGGGATTAGTACTAACAAAGGAGTTCCAAGTACTCTTAATTTGCTGGATTAAGAGTACTTACAAGACAAGCAACATCATGGTCCAGTACTAGTACTACTACTGAAACGTATAATATGGACTTGATGAAAGCAAATATCTATTAATTCAGTCCCTTCGATCCATGCACGCATAACTCCCGCATGCTCATAAATAAAAATAAAGAAAGCGAAAAAAAAAAAGGCCCCCTAATACGCCTACCCACAAATCAGAGACACAGACAGAGACGGGGAGAGACAGATGGATTTCTATGATCCGATCACTTTGGAGAAGCATTGGTAGCTTGTTCCGCACAGGCACGCTTCTCGTAGTAGTGGTAGACCGCTGCGCCAGAGAGCACCGCCAATGTTAAGGCCTGTGCATGCATCCTACCCACAATTCACAACAAATTAAGGCACACTACACTTTTTAGTACCTCGAATCTCGATCGATCATGCGTGCACAAACTCACTTGTAAAATAAACAAAAAAAGAGGAGGCCTTGAAGAGATGGTGCGTGCGTATGTACCTGGCATGTATAAGCCTGAGACTTGGCTTTAGGGGAGATGTTGTGCGTGTATAAACTAGCGATGCCCCAATTCCTGATGCCCAGAGTGCCCCTATAATGGCCGGCCATTTCATTATATTATTATTAGTTAATTACCTATATAGCCTGCTAGAGAGAGAGAGAGAGAGAGAGAAATTAACATCAATTGAGAAAGAGGGTTACAAAGTACTGACCAATGCTAGTGAGCTTATGCTCCGAAACCCATGACTGAATTGCTTCCATCTTCTTCTTGTTTGTGCACCAAAAAAAAAAAAAAATGTTCTCGGATCAGAATAGTAGTGAATAAGAATGAGTACTGGGGTGGAAGAGGGAAGCATCGGGATGTTGGTATATATATACGAGTCACTCTGTTGAAAAACGTGCTTTTGTGTTTGGTGTGGCCCCTTGATTTACTTGCTCCTCTCTTTCCCTAAACCATTTGACGTTTTAAACTAGAGGCTTACTTATCCGGTTTTTCTGACTGCCCTGCTACATGTTTCGGACTCTTGCTTTTGCGTACCAGTGCCCAAATACTGTTAGCCGTTGGATTCCTACTTGGATGAAAGTACCGATCTATGAGCTGAAGATGTTCAGAATCTCATCAGACTAATATATAATTTTCGAACTACTTTTCACCTGCCAGGCCAGGCCAGAAGGTACTGTTGCCTGTCGGTAATGGAAATGGATTTTCCAACCTCGGGAATTATATATACTACTGTTTGATGCTTCGATGCAATAAGGTTTCTAAAGTAATTGGACGGTCTTTGGGAACAATAAACACTAGTTTCAATATTATTGACGCTCTTACTTAAAATGGGTATAAGATCTACCTATATTAACGTACAAAAGCTAGGAATATGCAGATGTGCACGTGCGTGATCAAGGAACTAGATACTAAAATTGTGAAGAAAATGCCGACCAAACCATTAAAGCCTTTGGATTTGATGAATGGATATGTTTATTATTTTTTTACATGCTATTTTGATAGTACTTAAGGGAGTCTTGCCAATTAATCCGAGCAATATTATGTCAGGAACCTAATCAGTAAGAATTAATCTTTGCATCATCCTACACACCACACACTATAATTTTTTTTATTTTTTTTTATTTGTTTCTCTTATTAAATGTGTATTATATGGATGATGAATAAAAAAAATATAAATGTTTCAAGAAGAGTAAAATAAAAAAAAATTAAAAAAATTAAAAAAACACATTAATATGTGGTGTGTAGGATGATGCATAGTATTGCTCAATCAGCAAAAGGGAGCACAGTAGATGTAAACATTTGGAAAGTGCCCCGGAAAGCCATTTTAGTGAGAGCTGCCGACTTCTTTTATGGTTGTTTTGACACTTGCTGTTCTGGGTGACAGGGTACACAGATCCATATATATGGTTTTGTGAGAAACAAGGGGTTTCTAAAAGGCTAATGCTTCTCAACAGTATACATGTACCACACAGCCTTCAATTTCTTCCCAACTCTATAATTATTCCAATTAAAATCTACCAAATTTTAACCAATCATTTTGGGATATAAATCTAGACATAATGACTTTAAGTTTTTTCTTGAATTAGAAAAGTGTTAGATCTATAAATTAATCTCTTAAAAGTAAACTCATATATTAATGTAATTTGATTTGATATGTCAAATTTATTTAAGAATAAAAATAATTTTATAAACTAGTGTATCACATCAAATTACATAAATTTGTCAATCTACTTTTATGAACTCTCAATGGATGAAACATCTATCAATGATTTAAAGAGTACATAATATATTTAAGGAGATCAAAGATTGTAACATTCCAAATTGAATATAAAAAGAAAAAGAAAAAAAGAGAAGTGCTAGCTACAACCACAAAAAGATTCTATAAAATAAATCTATAAATTGACATGTTTTTATATCATACGTTAGATCTACTCTAAATAAAAATAATTTTACAATTTAAAGTACCACATCAAACCATGTTAGTTTGTAATTGATTTTGGTAGAATTGATTTACTACTCTAGATGATGAATTGTCTATTGAAGTTTTTTTATTTTTTATTTTTTATTTTTTGCAATTTAGGTTATTGGCGTTGACTTGAATTTTTTTTTTCCTAGGTTGATGGTAGGCACTTTGCTGCTATTTATAACCGAGTAGGTACGTATATTTGAAGGGTCCGTTTATACTAGCATGCAGCTTATATATAAATATATATATATATATATATATATATCATGAATTCCTCCGTTGCGTTAATTATTCTCGTGCTTATCAGCATTCCATGCATGTGCAATGTAGTAAAGTGTCCTCTGTTTTGGGTTTAGGTATAGGCGTGATTGTGTGGTGTTGGAGCCTTTTTCAGTCTACAGTGGAAAAAGACGGCAGATAACCAAAAGAGTAAAGCAAAGTCGATAGATGTACCTTCAAGTTGCAGTAAAGACGTGGAGTATTCAGTAAACAAAGCCGCCTTGCAACGGTGGGGCTAATGAACGGAGAGGAGCAGCCCTTCTTGCCACATAAGAAAATACACCATAAGAGAAATAGACTCCACCACACCTAAACACTTCTAAGCAAAAGCAGCCCCACTGATTTTGCCCAAGAAAATAATATTCGAAACAGCCACTATTTACATCATCCCTTTTGCACACCATACGTGACAAAATTCAAACCGCACATCTCTAAATTTAAAATACATTATCGTTTTGAGAGAGCTGATGTGAGAAAAATGACGAGAGAGAGACCGAGATGAGAGAGAGCTGTGAGAGAGAGAGAGAGATGAGAGACGAGAGGAATGAGAAATGAGAGAGAGATGTTGAGAGGACGAAAAAGAGAGAGATTAAAACGTCAGGTGTACTACGGATCAACTATGAACAGTGGCTCATCTATAGCACAACTCTTTGCCTAAGAGCACTTCGTGTTTTCATCTATTCTTTCTCGCTGCTCCTCTCTTCCACTGCCACTATCTCAGTCCGCCGCCCAAGACCAAACTTCAAGATCATGCATCTTCTTTGTGCATAATAGATTTCAAAGAAACTTCCATAATTTTTGTTGTCTTCTACTTTCTATAGAACATATCCACATGATCCACATATTGCAATAAAATTTTTTTCTTTACAATTATGATACAATATAATACATGATTAATGAATATTCAATATTTCTCCAAGCTATATCAGAATCCTATACCAATTGTAAGAATTCATTATGTTTCACATTTTTTCCTATATGCTGCTCATATCTTGCAAAATTACAGGAGCCTAACCTGTTGAAGCAGACCCCTAAACCAAAATTTATAGCTTGTATGCATAAATTTGAAAGACTAGAGAAAGGGGGCTGATGAGAGAGATGAGAAAGATCCACAACTGATTGCCGACGCAAATTTAATAGATTTGTTCTTAGCATCTCAAACTAATCTTTGGTTTAGGGGTCGAGATCTCACATCCAAAAAAAGGAGATAGTGGCTCAGGGTCGAGATCTCACAACAAATAAACTGTATTACAAAATCAAAAAGCCAAAAAAATACTGGTAAAGTAGAAATATAGTGAAAATCAGTTTGATTTAGGGGTGGATATCTCACAGTTTTCTCTAGAAATTGAGCTTCGTTCGTGCCATCGTCTAGGTCGAGCTCCATCGGGGGGTCGAGTTGCCGTCGGGATGAGTGTGGGGTCGAGATCCGAGCTTTGTTGGGGGGTTGAGTTGCTGCTGAGATGAGTGTGGAGATTGAGATATTCATTTGGGAATGGGATGGAGTGGAAGACGAAGAAGTGAGGGAGGCACGGGAGGGCGGTATGGGGTCTCTGATCGAGTGTAGGCAAATGTAGACTAAGTAAAATAAAAAGCTTACGTGGTGCCCACCTATTGGAGGGCTACTTATTGAAGAGAAGCAGCCAGACCGGTCTACTGGTATTCTCTTTAGTAAATCTCATATATTTGTGTTTAATTTCCTTGGTTCACTTGAATTACTCGTGTACTTCTCATGGTAGAAAATTTTGACAATCCGTGACCAAAGATTGAGAATGATGCTTGAGTGGGTTGCAGTTCTTGAGAAAATTTTCAATTCCAAATCGAAAACTTCTATATATATATATATTTTTAAAAGGATGGTACTCTAAGTTTTATTAATTGCCGTCGCTTATGGCAAAGAAATACCGTGGTAACAAGCAGGACACTTGGAATTTACAAAATATCCAATAAACCATCTCAAGCATCAAAAAACCAATAAAAAAAAAAAACAAGCTATACAATCTCAAGAAAAATAAAACAAAACCAAACTAAACAAGCCTATTTATAAACCAAACTAAAACAACGTACAATTAAAACCATATATATATATATTTGATGATGAACTTCATTCATAAACCTCTACATATAGGATGTTTTATTGATAAACATGGTCATCTCTCAAAGAGTGAAGATGTATTGCACATAATATATTTTGGAAAGGAAAAGATGGTTCGATCCTTTTTGCATGTACTCATGGTTGATGATTTGTAGTTGCATTTACAGATAGTTTCTGATTGACTTTTCTGCAGTTAATTCTGATCTCTCCCTTGCTTCCTGTGAGAGGCTTGATTTGGCTCATTTTAATCATAGCCTTTGCAAAGTCCTGGAAAAATAGTTGAGTGTCCCCAGCATAATTCTGGACCAGGAAATCAGCAGAACTATTATTAAAGAACTCCTGATCAGAATGAAGAAGACCCTTTTTATCCAACAAATTCTTGTAATACAGATTATCAAAACGGGTCGGGGTTTGGAGGTCAAGGGGTGAAAGCTTGTTGTCATTTCCGCTAACAGGGCAGTTGCGCCTCAATGACTGGGCAAAGGAGGAATCAATATTGGAGTCATTGTAAATGTGCGCTCGGAATGATGTGCATCTAGCCAGGCCAATAGTATGTGCACCTGCCACCAAGGGGAGTAATTGCTTGAGACTATCAAGTCGGATCGAATTGCATGATATCCCAATCCATATAAGTTTTGGAAAACAAAAAACAAAACAAGGAACGATTACTTTTGACATTATGCCGGAAGAAACAATTTCTCCACCCCGTTTTGGTTTTTGGGGCTTTCCATTTTCCATTTTTTTTTTGGAGAGAGAGAGAGAGAGAGAGATGTAAGCATTGGTAGTGCCCATTGACAGTTACTCGTTTGGTCCAAACTGAAACTGAATGTACCTGCAAGGGCGACCATTTCCTTCGATGAGAGCCCCTGCGCGGAGAAGTTTAATAAGAGTTCGCTTAGACTGGAAGTAGGTGGAGGGATAAACTTATTGGCTGCACTTCTGTTAGCAGTAGTAGAATCTCTTCTTCCCAAACCAACTTCCCATGAAGGACCCCCTAACTGCAAATGTCCAACATAATAAGTAAAAGAACTAGATTTCTTCGAACCTTTGGGGAAAAACAAAACAATTTTCCCAAAGCTAGATGTTAATTAGGTGATGCAAAAGGGAGCGCTTACATAAACAACCGAGTCACGAGCAGCCAGAGCAAGAATATCAGCACAGGACACCACTTGGGGGCAGACCTTCTCCAATCTGGCCTTAATGGCATCAACGGCATCGAATCCTCTAGCCGAGTTATTGTTGGGAATTGCTGTCTTCTCTCCTATAAAGCTGCCCGTATCATCCAACAGTACCGATGCGTCACAGCCCTGATCATTCATTTTATCAACACAACCATTTTCAATAATTTACCAAAACGTCGATGACAAATGTGTGTACGTGTGCATGTGTGCGTGCCCGTGGGCTAGAAAGCTATATATGCAGTACTGACATTTACGAAACAATCATGGAAATGCAAGCGGAGTAAAGAAGCCCCGATACGTGTTTCGTTCTTGATGGCTGCTATAACTGCTGCCTGAATAACAGACAATGCTTTGGGGCATTTCGAGGAGTAGTATTCTGGGGAAAGCTTGCAATCGGCTTTGGGAATTAATGCCAGGGAAGCAATAATGAGGACGATCGGAAGCAAGTTGTAGAAAGCCATGCTAACTAGCTAGCTTATACTTCTAGTCTTTACTACTAAACAAAGCAATTAGGCATTGCCTTATAAACGCAAAGTATGATAGTGGCTGCTGAACAACCGACGACAAGGAAATATTAATTATCGAGATAAGGAATAGGAATCTACTACCATAACCAAGCTAGCTAGTGATAACCATGCAATATGCATGGGTTAATCCATGTTTACAAATGTAGCAATAATTATTGCATCATGTAAAATTGAAGCTACAAACTCACTATCCATTACTTCTACCCACAAAGCGAGACTCATGACCATGCTTTTTAATTCCCCACTACGTACTTTGCACTGATTATAAGGTTATTCCAAGTCATGAGCGTGACTTCTCTAGTAGCTTCTAAATTAATCCCCACTGGCCTAAGCTAATGACGTGTTTGAGAGAAGAATCCATATATATATATATAGTTCTACTAATTGTTTACAGCACAGAGTCATGAACATCATTCAAGTAACATATAACCCTCCTTCAGGGAAGTGCTTTTTTTAAACTTTGTCTTGGTCGCTCGTCATATCTGCCATTGCTTTTTAGCTTTAAAGCAGACCAAATCTCACATCACAAGGCGAATACTAGCTAGCTACTAGCCTTCTATAGCAGAGTTTACCGAGGTCATTTAAAAATGAAGGCATTTTCATGCCAATCTACATTACAACTCACAATTAGGTGCTAATTGGCTGGTTTAATAAAGTTACAAATTAGCTTATTTCTTAAAAAATTAAAGAGAATATTATTTCTGTTTACAAATCTATATTTATGGACACATTATATACATGATCACTCATTTAAAAGTTTACAATACATATAATCAGTTTACATAAAAAATAATAATAATAATATTAATAGTATTTTGACTTTTTATGATTATAATAATATTGTATCTCACAATAAATAAATGATGTGTTACATATATATTATATATATGTAAAAAATAGACTTGCAAATTATAACATCACCTGTACGTAAAAGTACTGCAGACAATTTTACGAATAAAATAAACTTAAATAAAAATTGGTTATTGTCGATCGCCATTTGGGCCCCATGTCTGGTTCCAAGCGGGTAGGATGTTAAGTCACATGCATCTAGGTAGAAAAGGAAATACTGAATAAAAACCATGTGGAGCGTAAAACTGGTATACCTATGATCTTATCTAAGAAACCTTTATGTTAGATTTGAATGTTGAGATAAGAATTTTTAATTTGAGATGAAAGTTAAAAATTGAATAAAATATTATTTTTTAATATTATTATTATTATTTTGAGATTTAAAAAAATTAAATTAAAATTTTAAAAAGTTAAATTATTTATTATATTTTATATAAAAAATTAAAAAAATTATAATAATAAAATAATATAAAAATAAAAATTTTATATTTTATATTTAATTCCAAACCTAACCTTAATCTCTACGTGTTACGTCTTTTTTAGATTGCCCATTACTTTCACCGACAGTACACTAAACCTGCACACCACGCATCTAGGAGCAGGACCGACCAGAAACGCTTTCAGTTTTCATGTCAAAAGCCTATTCGGCATGCAACAGATGAAAAGTTGCACTGAAGTGCTCAACCAATTAGGCCCAAACTTTAGTTCATGAGTTGTTTAGGCAGGTTTTCAAGCCCAACTCCATTGGGTTGGTTCGGCTAGCTATTTCCAACTTGTGTAGGTTTCGATCCAACTCCAACTTTTTGTAGCAGAGTTAAATTTAGACTTTCAACTTTAGGTGTGATACTCCATATGATAAAGATAAGAATATGTGTTGTGTGGGATCTCACATTACTTAAGAATGAGAAGTTCTTACTTTTTATAAGGTTCTAATGAGGCTCTAATTATATTATTGACTAGTCATTTTAGAGTATAAGCTATGTGATTTGGCCTTTCATTGGAGCGTTAGAAATTATACCAAAGCCTATCCCTGCCAAAAATATGGGATTTGAACAATGACACCTACGATGAATTAGCCCAACGAGGACGTCGAGAGTTTAAGGGAATAGATTGTGATACCCCATATAATAAGAATAAAGGTAGGTGATGTATAGGATTTCATATTACTTAGGGATGAAAAATTCTTACTCTTTATAAGGCTCCAATAAGACTCTAATTGTATCATATACTAGTCCTTTTGAAATATAAGTTATGTGGTTTAGGTCTTCCATTAGGACGTTACCTTGGGCTTCTTTATTTTTTAGCCTCATATTTAGCCCATTTAAAAATAAAAATAAAAATTGTGGGCTTTCAAATATCAATTTTTTGAAAAAATTAAAAACTAAAACTAAATCATTCACTGCTAATTTACTATTATACTAATATCTGACATATTTTTATATTAGACATATAGTACTATAGTGTCTAATTACATTATCATACTATATTAATTATATGTTATTATCCTACAGTATTACACGCTATTATATTATACTAGTGTATAACTTATTTATATACTAGACTTATTTCTAGTGTCTAATTACATATTATTATACTCTAGTAAATTGCTATTATGTGCTATTAACTTATTATACTAGGCTTATTAGTTATTTCTATAATAGTGTCTAATTTATATTTATACAAGACTTATACGTACTATAGTATCTTATTACATGTTATTATACTAATGTCGAACTTATTTCTACCTCAATTATATATTAGACTTTCTAGTGTCTAATTACATGCTATTATACTTTATTAAATTATTATTATGTATTATTAATTTATTATACTAGGCTTATTTAAATACTAGTGTCTAACTTATTTCTATACTTAATTATGTATGGTAGTAATACTATAATGTTTACATTTATTGAACTATCAATAGTCTATTTATATTATAGTATAACTATATTATTTTATAATAATTAACTCATAATAATATATTATTGAATTTAACTTTGTAAGTTCTAGTTATATAACTATATAATTATACCAGTATATATGTAAATATATAGATAAATATATATTTTTTAATAGCATATATACAATATTAGAGTCGAATTCAGAGTCAAAGTCGGAGTCGGAGTCGAAACATAAAGTCAGAGTTGGTCTAGCGACACTCCTAACTCCGACTAAAAAATTAAAAAAGAAATTTGATTCTGACTCCGTTAATTTTGTCAGTATCGAAGAAGAGTCAGATTCGAAGTCGGATTTTTTAATTTTTACTCGGCCCGACTTTAGAGAGGAGGGGAGGGGTGGGCCGGGGAGGAGCATAGGTGTTACTACTAACTAGTTCCAACCGGAGTTGTAATTCGTATATAGATAGAATTGGTTCTTTCCCTTATTGTGTTCTTTAAATTCTTTTCATCGTTGGACGTACCCTCAATTTGAAGACTTATAAAATTTCTTACACTAACTAAATTATTTTATAAAAAAAAAACCTCAACGTACATATATCATATTTATGCACATACATAAATATATATATATATACAAACAAATAATGTGGCGTCTTTACGTAGCTATTTGAAGAGAAATAAAAACATCTACAATATCAATTTGATAAATATTATATATATTATTTTTAGAAATTTCCATCGCATTCATCCCATCAGGGTATAAACATTAGTACTCATGTAAGAAGGATAAAGGAAAAGCAGGCGGTATATATGGGATTTAAGAGAGAAGTTATCAATTAATTAACTTCTAGAAACTTCTTAAGGTCAAATTTATAAGTTTAGAAAAATCTAGATATCTGAATTTCCTATCAATGTGACTAGCTAGGAGGCAGCCGTGGGGTACCGCGTGTTTACTGAGTTTTCCTTTTGGGTGGGGCGATGCAATATTTTGGACGGCCAAGATTAATAATCATGTATTGAGACTAATTATTGTATAGTTTGCCTCACAATAGTACTGCTGGATCGAGTATTATTATATGTACTCGATCGGGCGGTTACCATAATGAATTAGGGTTATATATATCATGCATTAAAATTGATTAAATAACCATGCATTACTTAATGATGATATATATATTATATGATCGATTGAAAACGCCACTTTTGTGTAATCAGAAATACTACCTAATATTAATAATTGTTTATATTTTGGAGCATTTGTGACTCCATATACCACGTACGACGCGAAAATATTATCATTAGAAACGTTGAAATTAAGTGGTTCATGTTTTGGAGCCACTGCAAGTGTATGCGCACCTTTAATAGACATGATCGATGATCGATACTGCAGCACCATGCTCACAGTTGACCCATAATATATTTTCAATCCATTTTTTATTTTCCCATTGATCTAGAATCGATTGAAGATTCCAAAACTTTCTGAATCATATTCTGCCGGCGGATCAGCCACATTTTCTTTGTTGATTCGAGTACTAGTGCATGCATATATGTGGATTATATATATATATATATACATTACTAGCTTGGGATTATTGGTTATTGTTAGTCAATGTTCAATTTATTAATACCATTAGTCATGAGTAGTACTACCATTCATGCAAGTTGCAATGCAGCTGATCATCGTGATCATGATCAACATGACGATTCTCGTTTCCGTCCATACATAAAATATATATTGAAAGTACTTCAATAGTAATTCGACGTTGAGTGGAGTGCATTTCTTATCTTTTACACTATCTAGAGATCGAGATGTAGCTGTTTTCATCTCTCCCTAGCTATTCCCATTAAAGGAACAACAGTCGATCGAGCCTAGCTACATTTTTATATATGGATTGATCAGAGAAAGCGAACTAATTCACGTATCCAATTCGATAGACTCCTATATATATATTCTTACCCAATGATCGATGCCAATATTGAAAGGAATTAATATATATAATAAGATCTGTACCATAATGGACTGAAAGATCATACATATTCGATGTAACTAGACTAGCTAGTACTACTACTACTACCTGGAAGACGGTCAAGTTGCTTAATTTATTTGATCTTGTTTTCGCATGAATCAGCTTTAATTTGTGTGGAACTTGAGCTAGAGACGACTGAGACACAAAGTATATATGGATAGCTAGGCTGCCCTAACAATTCATCCAACCTAGCTAGCTAGCCTCAATATTAATGGGCGTCATTTTGGAGTTAGTGATCAGAGCCTGGTGATAAAAAAAACTAACATGGTGGGGCTAGTACGTACTTTTGGATCTAGAAAATCATGTATATAAAAAAAAGTCTCGTCTGATCATCGCATTAAAACCAGACATCAAAACCTAGTTGGGCTTTTGCTTTCGATCTCTTTCTTTCTGGCCACAAACAAATCATGATGATGTGATGAGAGGGAATATTCCAATATGCCCAGGTAATTTAAATACTTGGGCTCTAATGGATTTGTGATACGTGTTGCTGTGGCTGATGCCATTTGTAAAAGTACTCCATATATATATATATATATATATATATATATGACAAATTTAAGGTCACTTTAATTTGGACTTGAAAAGAAAGCAGCGCAGAGAGTGATGACTAATTACTTGTCGTATTCCACGAGATCATTAATTATATATGGAGAACAAAATTGATCACCAAGTTAATTAACGGCTTAATCAATGCCCAATATTCATTTCTCCTTATGTTTAGTACTCTTCCTGCAGACATATACGTTATTAATTGAACATCCATGTTTGAGCCAGCCAGCTAGCTAGCCGTAATTTTGTGACCACATACGAAAGCAACTATTCGACGCATGAGTCGATCGTTGCAACCTTCATGACAGTGGCGTTACATTGATAGATAGATATATATATATATATATATATCATCACACAGATTCTATAAACAGAAATGCTAGGGACAACCGTCCCACATCCCCGCTGCGAAACCGGATGATGTGGCAGCTGCCACGTTAGTAATTAAAAAAAAAAAGAAGAAGAAGAAGAAGAAGAAGAAGATGAAGAAGAAGAAGATGAAGATGAAGATGAAAGTGGGGGAAACATTTGTACGCAAAAAGAGGAAAAATCAAAACAAAAAACAAAGAGTGGGCAACTCACGCTGAAGAAAAATAAAGAAGCCAGCAAGAAACGTAGTACTCATGCGGAAGGAAAGGAAAATAAAAGAGACGGAAGCCAAATGCTTGTTGGAGAGAACCGAAACAAATAAAATAAAATAAAAAAGGAAAGAAAGCATTCACTGGGAGAAAGATGTGGTGTTTGATTTCGGTTTTGAATATAAAAACAAAAAAAAATATTGAGAAGAAGTAGCAGAGCGCGGGACCATCCATCTTGATGCAGAAAATTAAATGTAGGGACTTCCGGCTGGATGCAAAACTTGGAAGGTAAACTCAGGATCTTGCAAAGATGGAGATGGAGAAGGGTAGACGGAGAAGATCAGAGGAGAAAAAATGAACTGGAGGTGAAAGAATAAAAACGACGACGTTGCACATTTCGATCCCTATCTCTCTAGATCAAGTAGCAAACGACGACGTTTTATTTAAGAAGCCTCGTAGGATGCGATGCCGCGAAGGTTCCCCTGCGCGGTTGTGAGTAGTATTTTTGTTCTATAAATATCTTTTTTGCCTAAGATTCGAAGAATTCATGAGTATCCCTGCACGTACATTCAAAGACGTTCAAATCGAGAATGATTCATCCATGTCTAGGGTCGGCGCCCTAGCTACCAATGCAAGGGTTCAGCAGGCAATTAGAAGCTGCTAGCTGCTGTTCCAATTCATTGTGGTTCATGGATTATTAAAGTAGCTACCTAGTTTTAACTTTCAATAATGTTAACCTCACTGAGATCGAGAGTATCTATCGAAATTCTTTTCTTTCTTTTTATTTAGTAATTAAGTAATAATTATTTAATGATATTATGAATTCTTTTAAAATGTTAAAGAATATAAAAAATGTATGAAAACTTTAAAAAATTAAAAAAAAAAAAAAACATTTAAGGCAGGATTGAGAACTCAGATGAGATGAAAATTTTGTGAATATTAAATAGATAGTTTGTAAATAGTCGTGAGATAATTTGAGTTGAATATATTTTAAGTTTTAAGAAAATGAAAGAAAAAAAATTGTATAAAAAATATTATAAAATTAAAATATTTTATTATTATTATTTTATAATATTATTTTTATTTAGAATTTGAAAAAAAAATAGAATTATTTTTTATTTTTTATTTAAAAGTTTAAAAAAATTATAATGATTAGTTTGAAAAAATTATAATGGTTAGTTTAAAAATTTTATATTTAAATTATATTTAAAAATAATATAAAATAAGATAAAATTAAATTAAATGAAAATTTTATATTTCATCTCATGTGACATACCAGACCTTAACCTTCTCTATAGAATTTGTCGGCATAGCAGGACTCTTTTTAACTTTTTGGCACCAATTAGTGCGAAGCCACAGCGTCCCAACCACATCATGCACACATCTTTCTTTGCAACACCCTTAGTCTTAATGCTTAAAATAATTTCCCTTCGTAATGATGATTTTTTTTTTTATGATCATCATGAGAAAATAAACAGCAATATATTTTGTATTTTGCCGACAAACTAAATTAATGTACGTTCGCCTCTTTATCATGTATTTTGTAACAATTAATTATAAAGCCATGAGTTCCTTTTAATTTTTGCCTTTATATCGATCTATTTGCAACTCCAACTCTCCCGATTTAGATTGAGATAGACTCTCAATTACTTATTAACTGCATTACAAAAGGAGTTTGTAATATTTGATCCTTAGAAGATTTTTGAAACGAGTTATAGGGTCTCTTAGGTTGCATGAAGTATCGTTTGACCCATATTTTTCATGAGGGTAATGTTGTGACATATTTTTTAGTCAAGCAAAAAGTTGTGGGTTTAAATATGGATTGGATTAATAACAATGAGAACTTGACCAGTCACCTCAAAGGTCTTCTTCATATGGATAGAATTAGTCTTTCCTACTTGCGGTTCAAGTAGGTTTCCATTGGTAAGTTCTATTTGTTTTATTTAAGTTGATCTTATTTGCTAGTGTGTTCTTTTTGCAGATGCCTTTTGTTTCACTAATTAGACTTTATCTTGGTCCTATAATTTTTTCTATGAACATTATTGATTGTTTTGTCTTATGGTTGTGTTTGTTTGATTTTTTTATGCCTAGGTTTTGGGCTTTTTGAATATCTGTAACCCCTAGGCATCCGGGTGTAACTACAGTTTTCCTCCGTCATAAGTAAGGGTTATCAATAAAATTTGGATACCGTCCTCTTCTTAAAAATATATATACATCAACTCATAAACTGAATTTCCTAAATATATATCACTACTCCCCTAATTTGGAACTCAAAAAAGTACTGATCATGAAGAAATTAAATTCGAAGCGATCGAAGATGCATCATGATGATCAGTATAATTACTACGTACGTACCTAGTAAAGGAAGAAAGCGGCGCGACGATAGATCAAGATATATAATGCATGCATGTCATCGGTGCAAGTGGCGACAGGTTCCCACACACACACACATGTATTCATATATATAATTAATATAAAATATGACTGCATGCATTGCACATATCAGCCATAGGAGGCAGTTTAATTAAGGGAATATCTTCCCACAGACCCTTTTCAATTTCTCCAAATAACAACCTACAATGGTGGCTTGCCACGTAGACACCACATATTATCAATCTTGGACTACCCTGTAGAAGAAGAAAAATAATTCCTAGTCCCATGCCTCATTCCTGAGTCCTCTCTCTGTCTCTCTCTCTCCCGCCCCAGAAAACCCTCAACGGTCTCCCTCCGAGTCCCTCCTAGGAAAAACTTTGCCTATGAATGACAAGAATTGCAAAGCCCTAAACCAAAAAACATCGCCTTTCTCAAATTTCCTGATGTTTAAGTTCAAAAAGACCCAAGAAAGTCATAAAAAAGAAAAATAAAAAATATATATCCCATAGAGAGAGACATAGAAAGAATGAATTCTACATTGCGTAATTTCCAAAAGCACATAAATGTACCTCTGAGAATCCGAGAATGGTTTGAGGACAACCCAATGGATGATTGTAAAAGCAAGCGATACTAAGAATCTTGAGAGAGAGAAGGGGGCAATGGAGGGGTGTGAATTGCACACGCCAGCCTTAGGAGGGAAAAATATCGAGCAGCTATAGATACGGATTCGTAACAAAAAGAATTGCACGAGCAACTATGGATGCGGATTCGGTAAAACATTGACATCTGTTAATCTATATTAGAGCATGTTCTATTTTTTCTTCAAAAGCGACTTCTCCTCCTTTTATTTTATAAGTTACGTAATGTATATTATAATGAGAATATCTTCCCACAGGTCTGGAGATGCGACAGTATAAAGGGGTCGCAGGTTTGGTCTGGAGCTCCCCCGCCGGTGTGAAGGTCAAACATAGTTTCGGCAATGGGGTGGGTCACTGGATGCAAAGGTGTCCGTCGAAATGGGTCTATGTTTTTGGAAGAATGAACACGGGTCCAAGCCTCTATGAGGAGTGCTGATATGTCAGCTATTTTATTGGATGCCATTAAATGCATAAGATCAAAATTACTATTCCAAAGAGGAATCTTTAATTAATTAACTAATTTAGCAATTCAACGTAATGAACACGTACGTACGTACGTACTAAACAACTAATTTAGCAATGTCGTTAAATTCTATTTTTTCCCAGATCTGGAAACCACACAACCAAAAAAAAGCTTTAACCTAGTCAATCAAACGAAAAAATATATATTTTTACTATTTTTACACAAATCTGCAAATCCGAAGAGAGAAAGCCTACAAACAAAAAAAAAAAAACCATATATTTTGTTCAAAAATCTGGAGACAAAAAACCCATGTAAAATCCTCAAACTAGGTTTAACAACATGAAAAAAAGAAACCCAACTGTAAGGAAATTTTCCACACTTCACAATCTCATTGGTCCTCGACCCAATACCCGACCCCAAGGTCCAAACTTACCTATGAAGCAAGGCGCCTACAAGGAAAAGTAATCAGGTGGCTGATGGGACGGACATGCCTGATGGGAACTTGTTTAGAGCAAAACGGGAAAGACAGAGAACTGTCGATCCTCCAACATGGGAATATTAACGGACTACTGAGGATAAAGCAAATCAATGAACCACGCCAGATTAATAGCACCACTACCTAAGCTACACGCCACATGAATGATGTTGCAGAGTCACATCGCATTAAAAGACTGGCAAAATAAACAGTACGAAGGATACAAACTTCATAGGAGCAGACACGACCTGTCCCCCTCCCAAGCTATCGGTATAAATAGCAACTCACAGGTATTAGTAACTCTCTTTGATCCTTAGACTCTCTTATTTATTTACAAACTCTCAACAGACTTGACTGACTTTGGCATCAGAGACTCCTCGACCCCAAGACCACCATTTCCCAGTTGTCTTCTTCTCAACTTTCGTAGATCCAAGTTCTGAAGATCAAAGTTGCTAAAACCTGGCCCGGCGTAATGAAACATGACATTAACACCAACGCTGTACAAAACAAACCTAAAGAGAGAAGACATAGAGATGAAGACGAAGAGAAGATAGAAGATGCAGAAGAGACAAGACGAAGAGAAAAATGAGTTTAGTTTCAGAGAGAGAAGATGTAGAGAATAAAAAAAATGTTACTTTCAGAGAGAAGAAGAAACACAAAATGAAAAGAGAAGAGAAGAAAGAGGAGAGTAAAAAGATTGGAAGAGAGAGAAAAAAGAAGAAGAAGGTGGTAAAACTATCAACCCACTGACATAGCTGAACCCAAGGCCAAAACGCTCTAATTTAAATGGATGCAAAAGAAGAAAACAGAAGACAAAAAAAATACAACACACCAAACATGAACTACACATAGAGGACAACACACAGCTATCCGCACTTATTATTATAGAATAGATATATTATATATTAGTCTTCGTGATTTTCCTGTTGACACCACCACTACCGATTATGAATATCACGATTTTGGAGACATAAACGTAAATGATCTCATGTGCACGTACGAAGCTAGCTAGGGGGAAAAAATTGAAATAAAAACTCCTCGGTCGATCGGCAATAAATATCTTTTTCAATTTTATTGCAATTAATTCACGATCACAAAAGCTAGGCCGGGTCGTTCCTTTTAATTTTGACCTACCACAGTGTCACTGCATTGTAAGCGGTAATAAGTCCCCCGACCCCCCCAGTGCAGGGTGGACCGGCGACCCCCCCACGAGGCTGGGGATGCAGTGGGCCTGGACAGTCCAACTAATGTCTTGCTTTTAAAAGGAAAAATAAAAAATGGCTCGGGAGGCTCCTTTGCTAGCTGCTAGCTTGTGTGTGAGGGTACGATCGAAGGAAACATTATATACTTTTTGAAATGGCTAGAAAGTCATTATTGAAAAGTACGAAAGAGGAAGGAATAAAAAGTATGTATTCAAAGAAGCCCATAATTTCCAAAGATGAATAATGGTCGGTCGAGCACAAAAAAGAAAAGGAAAAAAAAAAAAAAAAAAATATATAGATCATGAGAAGAAGGTATATATAGTCAGAGCATAAGCAATTACAGGAGGACTAAGTTGCTCCGCGTGTCAGTTGGATAAGGCTCCATCATGTGAACATATATCATCTGCATCATCTAATTTCCGGAAAACACATCATGAATATTGTCATGTGTTTCCCAACTTAATTTCTCCGAATAAAGAATAATAATTTAGCCAATTTTGGAAGAGCAATTTTAGTTGATTCAACCAACATTTTTGGGAAAAATGAAAATAAAAAAGAGATATTTAAAAGAAATGGATCTGCGGAGGATAATGTTGTAAAGGTAGGTAGTGCTAAAACCATCGAGTAGATCAGAGGATAATTGTTTATCCATTGACAACATAGTCAAAGCAAACATGTGTGCCTCGACCGATCGTATGCATTAATATTAGTTAGTGGGTTCTAAGTATATATTATTGGAATTGTGAGTCATAAATCTTATATCCATCGATAATAATCATTGATTATCTAACAGAACAGAACGATTTAATTAGTGCTTAAATTGAAATATTGGGTCCAACGTCCTTTTTGATACCCTTTCACATTATAATTAAGCCAATATATAATTTTTTTTTAGTTATAATACAACTGGTACTTCATGGTCTCATCTTAGGGCCGGCCACCCCACCTTTGTGCCCAAACAGTACTCTCAAACGCAAGGGAGACTACTAGCTATTGGGCCCAACGAAGATGGGGTCTCTTATCTCAACTTAAGCAATATTGGAATTAGACTAATTATATATGAATATATGTATAAATATATATATATTTATCATGGCCATATATAATAATAATATTACACTCGCTAGCTCGCTAGCTCGCTAGCTAGCAAGGGACATCACAGCTGGATAATCAGCTTCGAGACTTCGTGAGATCAGATTTGCCTACTTATACGCCTCCGCTACGCTAAGCAGTTCTTCTCATCTTTCACTAGCAACTTCCTAGCTTCTCCTGCTTCGATCCTCAAAGCAAATTAAAGAAGCAAATATATATATATATATAAATATATATCTGATCTGATGGAAGCCAAAGGAAGTTCTTACACCCAAGATGGCACTGTTGATCTTCGTGGTCGCCCCGTACTAGCATCTAAAACAGGGAAATGGAGAGCTTGTGCTTTCCTTGTTGGTAATCATCATATCCTTATAGTTATATATCCTTATTATAACTATATGCTATCATTTATTAATTGAATGTCAAAAACTTGATCTTTTGTAACATTTGATCAGTACTACTTCACAATAAGCGCTTATGGTCTTGAAGAATAAGATTGCGGCCGGCCGGCGGGCACATAAATATTTATTAAGAACTCCAAATAATATACGTACGCTTGTTTCCTTCGTAAGAAAACGTTCGATGGCTACTATTTGCAAGCATTTTCTTTTTAGTCCTTGGGCATACGTAAACTTCGGGTGGATTAATGCGCGCAAAGGAAACCAGCTTTAATTAAGAGGATTCCAGCAAAAATTAACTTCATTGTACAAATTAATTGTTTGATCAGCTTGCGGTAGTTATAATATTTATTAACTGCATGTACATTTCTTACACTATTAATTACTTATTATTGTACGTACACGGAGATCATAGCCAGGTATTAATAATATTGCTCCGTCTAATTAATTTGTTGAATGTTTCAGGTTATGAAGCATTTGAGAGGATGGCCTTTTACGGAGTAGCGTCCAACTTGGTAAATTACTTGACAACCCAACTTCATCAAGACACAATCTCGTCAGTAAGGAATGTGAATAACTGGTCAGGATCGGTGTGGATTACACCAATTCTTGGAGCTTACATAGCAGATACTTACATGGGTCGCTTCTGGACTTTCACTGTCTCATCGCTCGTATACGTCATGGTATATTATATACACATATATTAATTAATATGCTTCGTCCACTAAGAATTTTGTGTTTATCAAGCTAGCATTAAACATATATAATCCCATTAAATTAGAATTTTTTTAATTCCTGGCCATATATCTGAGCTAGCCGATCTCAATCTTCTAGCTGGCTATACTAGCCAGCTAGATGATAATTAATTAGTATTACATTCAGTATATATCTTTAGCTTCCAAGCAAAATGCACCATGCACATGATGTTTGGACCATATTTTGGATTACCTACTCCCCAATACACCAATGAGCTTCTTTATTTTTGCTCGTAGGGACCATCCAATTAACGCTATATATATATATAGTTTTGATTTATTCATATAATTACTAGGTTTACAGGGGATAATATTAATTATCCCATCAATTTACACTAATTATTGGTCATAATTATTTAGTTTAAACGCTTCATTAATAGATTATCAAAGATGGAATTTCAACTGACTGCTTGCAATGAACCTAAATTTTATCTCCATGGGCGGAATAAGGCCCGAAAAGACAATCGGTACTACTGAATTAGTACTGATAGGAACAAAATCATGTCATGCTCCTTATAACAGAAGATTGGCAGTACTTCGGTGCGATTTCCCATGCATTAACATATATAGGATTTTTAAGCCTTGTAACTTACACGTGCCCACGATGAACATTAACGTACGCTGTCTTGTTTCTCGTTGTAGTAAGCTAATTATACTCTCGATCATGTGGTGTCTCAACAGGGAATGGTGCTTCTGACAGCAGTAGTTTCACTCAAAAGCTTGAAGCCATCATGTACAGATGGATTCTGCAACAAGGCTACTTCTTCACAAATTTCCTTCTTCTACTTATCTCTCTACATTATCGCAATCGGGGCAGGTGGAACAAAGCCCACCATATCAACCTTCGGCGCAGACCAGTTTGATGATTTCAACCCCCACGAGAAAGAGCTTAAGGTTTCATTCTTCAATTGGTGGATGTTCAGCTCTTTCTTAGGGGCTTTACTTGCCACTCTTGGCCTTGTTTACATTCAAGATAATCTGGGATGGGGATTAGGCTATGGTATCCCTACAGTTGCGCTTCTGCTATCTGTATTTATTTTCTATTTAGGGACACCAATCTACAGGCACAAAGTTAGGAAGTCTAAGAGCCCTGCAACGAACTTGATTCGAGTCCCCATTGCAGCTTTCAAAAATAGGAAGCTTCAGCTCCCTAGCAACCCCTCAGAGCTTCACGAGTTTGAGCTGCAGCATTACACCAGCAGCGGGAAGAGGAAGGTCCAACACACCCCCATTTTCAGGTGAGCTCTCTAAAACTCATATTACTAACTAGTATTTTAATTTCTTTTAACCACGGTTGTGGTGATCATAATCCAACAGTGACCCCGAATTCGTTACGAATTTTTCCTCGTTCAATTTTAGTTTTTGAGACTACATAAAGCAGCTTGCTTATTACTTAATTTGTATATATACATGGAGCGTCATCACTTCTCTAAAACACTTGCCTATATAAGAACACTTAACATGACTTCTCTAAAACAGTTAACTAAGAACACTTATATCTGCCCATCTTCCACAGCACCCCNTCCAGATTCCAGCTGCCTCCCTAGGGAGCTTCGTAACTCTCTCCATGCTCCTTTCTGTGCCCATGTACGACCGTTACTTTGTGCCATACATGCGTCGAAGAACTGGAAATTCTAGGGGAATCACACTGCTTCAAAGGCTTGGTATTGGATTCGTCATCCAAGTTATAGCCACTGCAGCTGCTTATGCTGTGGAAGTTCGGCGGATGCATGTCATAAGAGAGAACCATATAGTAGGTGCGAAGGAAATTGTCCCCATGAGCATATTTTGGCTACTGCCCCAATATGTTCTGCTAGGCATCGCCGATGTGTTCAATGCAATTGGATTGCTAGAATTCTTCTATGATCAGTCTCCAGAAGACATGCAAAGCCTTGGGACAACGTTCTTCACAAGTGGGGTTGGTGTTGGCAACTTCATGAACAGCTTTCTAGTAACAATGGTGGACAAAGTCACAGGAAGGGATGGAGGGAAGAGTTGGATAGGTAATAATCTGAATAAGAGTCACTTGGATTACTACTATGGCTTCCTTCTGGTCATATCCACACTCAATTTAGTAGCGTTTTTGTGGGCATCAAGTAAGTATATTTACAAGAAGGAAGTCACAGAAGCGAAGGAGGTGGTTTATCATCATCAACAAACGGAGGGCAAAGTAGTCATAGATAGGTCTCCTATGGGGTCACAAGTATGAATATATAATATAATATATAGGGATGGATGGATGCATGATCACATGCATGGTGCTGATGATCTTGTCAGATATATTGCTAGCTAGCATGTAACACTTAATTCGATGATCGATCGATCGGTAAGGCAGCGCGCTATAATTCAATATTTTGCCACCTGCTGGTATTAAATAAAAGGTTTGTGCGGTTTTCAATTACTTTATATATTATAGAGTTACCTAGCTAGTAATTATTAAGTACTAAATATTAAGGCCAGAATCAAGATTTATATATGTTTAAAGAATTGGTCATGATACCATACTATTTAATTAACCAATCCATGCATGCGTTATCCACCGACCCCAATCCATGAATTGGTCATGAATCATTTGAATGCTTTCAAAGATGCCTAATTAAAATAATATGGACCGATCGGCTGCAGCCCAATATATCTACTATATATATAAATGTGAATTTTGGATGAACAGTATTTTCGTCTAATATTTTTATTTCCGATTTTGCCCTTCCTTGTATCCTTAAATTATCACTTTTGTTTCTCGTTTTGCTTCACCGCCTTAATATTACTGTCTTTTTACATTTTCGATATTATCCCTTCCTCTTATAGACTGAATCCGACTCAAATATCTTCATGTGTTTCGAATTGCTTCTCCTCCTGAATCTTGGCAGTGCTAGGTATGCTTCTTATTCTTTCTTCTCTCAGTGCTGCATGAGTCGATTTCTTACACTATAATCACATCATACGCATATACATGACAAAAAAAAATCCAAACAGAATAAAAACCATATTTGCATATTCGCGTTTCATCAGGTGGATTACTACTTCACAGAAAATAACCTCAAAAAAATCAAACAAATCCATGCGGATATACATCACACCAAAATACAACCCAATCACAGTGAATAAAATCTTCCGATTTTCATAACTTTAATAAGGAAATCTTCCGATTTGCTCGCAGTTTAGGAGAGAGGGAGAGAAGCAACGAACCAATGTACTGACAAAAAAAAAACCCAAATAGCGTGAAAAAAAAAAACACAAACCGAACATCAATTGGTAACCTTACTTGGAGAAAATTGAAACCCATTCAAAACTATAATAGAAAGTGAATCAAAAGGATCTTTGCTTCAAGGATTTCCCTTTCGAAAGATGTGAACAAAACCTTGGATTGAAACTTGGAAAGAAACTGAAAATGGGTAAAGAGAAGTGAGCATCATTCGGCTAGGAAGGAATCGGTGATCGAAGTACTCACCATTTTACTCTTCCTGAGAAAATATCGGAGAAAGAGAGGGAATCGGTGAGAAAGAGAAAATCAAGGGCTCCGGCGGGGAGGGGGAGAGAAGGTAAAGATAGAAATGTATGAGAAATATGGAAGACTTTCTTCAAGTTTGGTGACTCTTGCTAATATTACCTCAATGGTCACTGTGCCTGATGTTGATCCACCAAAATAATGCCACCTCATGTGCAATGAAGGTTAGCGTTCTTGTGACGCAGAGAGGGCTCCATGATACATCACCGCGGACAAATGGGCCTTGTAGGACGGACGACCTTTACAGCTATGGACTAAGCCCGTTTGTCATGAATATTCTTTAATAATTTTCTTTTCCATATTATTTATTTGTTGATTGATGATTTATTGGGTTTCTCGATAGATCCTGCAAAAGATCTCTTATTACATCAATTCTTAAGCTTATTTCTAAAATTTGATGATAGATAATACTGCATATATGTATATGTATATGTATATGTATATGTATGTTATATGGTTCTTGGTTCATGATCATTATATATCTCCATCAAGCTATATATAATTAATTGGATATATATAAATATTAATTGCATGTCATACACAACCAAGTCTTAAAATTAAGCTCTTGATTTATTTTAATAAATTCCACTTTAAAATAGAGCACACGTTTTTTTTTTTTTTTTGAAATGAGATTTATTAAATTTTTTCACTTAGTATATGAATTCATGTACATGGAACCTAATAACACATGGAAATATAGTTTATTGATAATTGAAATCGATTGATATATCTATTACAAAGTAAATAATATGTTCCAATTTATTATATTTATTATTATCCCTACTATGTTAATATAGTTAAACTGAATAAATATAATTATATTTTTATTATATTCTGTTTTTTATATATATTTTTTTAAAACATATCTGTTGATTAAAACATATATATGGTTTTGGTCCAAAATAGCCACTAAAGTCTGAGGGAGTACATGCATGCATGTTTACCGTTGTAAGTGCAATGTTATATGATCACAGTTTACTTAGTACCATTGTTTATGTTTCCAAACTTTGGTTGCAAAATTCCAAAAGCTTGATAAACAGTAGCTTATTAGTACAAAGACTATAATGAAAACCAAAAAAAATAAAGGATCGTTTCCAATGTTTTTCATTTTTGTGGTTATTTTACAGCCTTTTATTTGTTTTTATTTTCTTTTTCTTATATGTTTTATTAAAAATAATATTGATAATAAATTTCATTTACTGTATTGTTTTTTTCCTTCCAAGATTTTTTCGTATAAATACTGAATTTATTTATTTATTTGTTAGGATATTTTTTCTATTTTTTTTTTTTTTACAGATTTGTTGCTTTTGCTCTTACTTTACTGTTCATCAATCCGGTTGTTATCAATTTCCTCTATTTGCACTGTTCTTTTGTTTGTCCTCTACTTTCCGATATGATCTCTTTTATGTCATTTGAAAAAATGTTATTCAATTTTTTTATATTTATTTATATACATGCACCTATAGTCAAGATAAATTGTTGATATTATATGTTTGTTGTATGAATATTTCCAATGCTAATGCTTTGATTTGATCGTCTATTTATGTTTTTGTCCTTGATTTTGTTACCGTCCTCCAATTTCCGTGTTTTCATCTTATAAAATTTTGATTTTTTTTCCCTCTTCCCCCACTTCGTATATTTTCTACTGTTTTCTTCTTATATATATTTCCCACCGGTTCCACCGCCTACTGCTAGGTATTAGAGTGATTTTCATCTCTTCATTTCCTACTGTTTGCTATTTGATAAAATTAAGTCCTCTCGTTTTAACTTTCCCAAATCTACAACTTTGGCCTCTAATTTTATTAAATCAATTAATGTGTTTAATATACTGTGATTTAATATAATTTATTAATATTTAATGTTATTATTAGTAGCAGTAATAGTTGAAATTTTTTTCATACCTAAATAAGATTGTACAGGGCTGAGGTGCTAGGAGCTTTACTAAGTATTTCGTATAAATTCGGAGGAATCTATTACAATTGTTGATATATTAATATGGACATGTTTAAGAAATATAATTACAGAATTTTAGAATCTTTTTGTTCTGTTTTTTTAATGTATTTTTTATAATAGATTTGGTGCTTCTTGCTTACTTCAGTGTTCTCCATACCGCTCACTGTTAGCTTCTTCTACTTCCGCTGATCTTATATTTGTCCTCTACCTTCTGGTACGTCTATTTCCCCTCAGTTAAGTAAATAGTTATTGTATTTATTTTGTAACAAATATATAAACTTGTAATTCTCGATTATAACTATTTGTTATTTATAATATGGAAATTTGGATTCTTATTGCTAGACAATTTAATATTATATTATATGTTTTAATATAATTTAGAAAAATTGTTTTTAAATAGATGTTACTTTCTTATGCTTTAGATATAAATAGTTATAACATTGTTTGTGTATTATATTTCCATATATATGCATGTATGTCTATGGGTTGGGCCTAGGTCTAAAAAAAAATATTTAGATTTTTGTATCCACCCTTTTTTATCCCTTATTAAAATAAATTTTAAAAATTTTAGGTGAAAAATAGAATAAGCTCAAAAACAAATAGAAAGAAATACCAAAGTTTAGAGAAACATAGCATCTGAGAGGCTTGGTTTGAGGGGGGAAGAAAGAGAGAGAATGAGGAAGTTGAAAGGGATTTTCGAGATGAGAGAGTATCAGAGAGAGGGAGAGAGAAGCAGAGAATGAAGGATATCAGACAAATCCAATCCATGTAAAATATTATTACAAAAATTTTTAAAAATCTTAACTCCAAAGTTATAATAAATTTTAATAACGTTAAAACATCCCCGAAACAATAACATAACTATTTAAAATCTTTTCTTTAAAACTTAAATGTTGGTAATATATAAGTACAAAGTATCTACTTGTAGTTATATGTTTGTGGTAGTGTTTGTATTATAGTTTTGAATACTTTGCAGATAATATATGTGATATGTGTTGTAAGCAGAAAGAAAATTCTTAAAATATAGATAAAACTCTGTCTGTTTATAGTTAAACATTTAAGGCATAACAAAAACCATCAACTGGTATGTATTTATCTTTCTCATATGATGCTTGTGCTATTTACTTTGTAATGACTACTCTAATTATTCATATGTTATATTTGACAAGCATATGAATTTCTTAGTACTAATTATAATTAATGAATGCCTATTATATGTCCGTTTGAAACTTATCGCTCTTATAATATATACTTTAAAAATATATGTACATTATTGTGACTTGGTTATTATAAGTTGTCGTATTATAGTTAAAAATTTAAAATATAACAAGATTGATCAACTAGGCAAACGTGCGGCGCACGTTGCCCTTACTAGTATATATATATATATATTTATATATATGGTTTGTGAGCGCGCGTATTATTGGCCCACGTATTGAAATTTCACATGGCATTAACATGGAACCGGACGGCCTGACTTCGGGCCCCACGCATGAAAAATAACCCAAGATATCATAATTGCTGCCGGGCATCTTTAAAAAATGAACAACTGCTACTAAAATAAAGGTAGTTGAAATATAAAGTTTAGATCTTACCACAAAAACTGGGCATCTATTAATTACAAGCAGTCCAAATTAACTTGGAAGTATCGATCAACAAAAATCAACTAATTAGGTTATAATTAGGGCCGTAAAAAAACTGAAAAATCACTAAGTCAGACTAAATCGGTGTGTTCGATTTGGTTTCAATTTAACAAAATCGGTTAAAAATCAGTTTGGTTCTAATTTTGATATTTAGAATATTGGTTCGAACCAAACCGAACCGATACATATATATAATTTTTTTTTAATTTTTTATATGATTTTTTATATTATAGAAAATAATAGTTATTATTTGATAGTTAATAATTACTAAACTTTTGAGTTTATTAATAGTTAATATTTGATAGGAAGTAATATGCTACTAGAAAAGGTTTCAATTTTGTAGCTAATAACTGCGAATGCATGTCGAAGATCAGTACCGGGAAAAGCAAACAATTGTAGGTATTAACTAAAAAATAGATCAAGCCAGCTTTGATAAAATTGGTATAATTGATTAAAGTTTCAGTACTAGCTATATATATAGTTTATTAAAATTAATGTTAACGCCAAAGTATTAGTCCACGGGCCAGAAAATATTGGTATTAGAAAAATTGGCATTAGTCCACGTGACCGGTTTCATCCCTAATTATAACAAATATTACAACTGATTCAAAGACTAAAAACAAAATTATCATAAATGCAGTAGAAAGACGAGAGAAGTTTATTAGGGATGAAAAATAAAAAAAATCGGAAAACTGTCTGAACCGGTTTGTAAGCAGTCTAGTGCAGTACAAGTTCTTAATAATCAAAATTGGTCCTAAACCGGTACAGTACTGACTAAAAATCGGTTTAAATCAAACTGAACCGGTATATATATATTTTATAATTTTTTATATAATATTATGTATATTATATACTAAATTGCTAATTAATATAACATGAAATTCTAATCTTATTATTCAAGTATATAAATCTTATAATATAAAATTAATATAACATGTGATATACATAAAATTAATGTTATAATTTTTAATACAACATTTGATATATAACATATAAATTCTAATCTTATAATATAAAATTAATATAACATAAGATTTTAATCTTAAACATAAACATTAATATTAAGTTATTAATATAAACTTACTTTTGATATATATATCAAGATAAATATATTTTAAAACATTTGGTCATATATACTCATATAAAAGCTCTATAACTTATATAGACTATAGTTAATTCAATACTATACTAGTATTTATTAATTATTATAAAATAATATACTTATACTATAATATAAATAGACAAATAGTTTAGTATATGTAAATATCATATTATTATTATATAAATAATCTGTAAAATCTGAAAGACCGGACCGAAACCAAAAAAATAAAAAGCTCCTGTTTTGGTAATGAATCGATCTTGTATCGGTTCCTAAATTTTTTAAACTAGTCATGTATATTGATTCAATTCAATAAAAAAATATAAAATCAAACCGGACCGGACCAATTATAACATTAAAACTGCTCACATACATGCATGCCATGCCAGTTGCGAAGAAAGTAGTAAACAATATTAATGTGGTCATGTATACGTGTTGAAGATTGCAATTGATCATGCTTTGCCCTTTGTAAACGCATTAAAAGAAGTCAGATTTGAATTTATGAGTTTTTAACTACCCGTTTGCTTTCTTTGATTTTGTTTTTCTTTTCTATGTTTTATTAGATCTAATAAAAGTGAAACACATTCTAGTTTTCTCAATCCAAACTCTTTCTTTCGAATCTCAGTTTCTTTTCATTTTTAGATATGTTTTTTCTTTCAATACAATCTGTCTCGTTATTCTCTAGATATCCTTGCATGGTGCTGCTGGGGCTGAGGAGCCATAAGGACCCAGAAATTGGCATGAGATGGTACCGGGATGGTGCTCTTGCAATGTCGTGCATTGCTGCATACTGGCCCAAGTACGGTTCGAAGGTTCTGTACTGTCCGATGGCACGATTGGTGCTGTGTGCAGTGCAATGTTGTTGTGCGTCTGTGTCGTGTGGTGCGATTTGTGCCATGAAGGTGTGAGGATACCGTGCGCTCAGGCTCATGCAATGGGTGGTTGTTTTATGTCCGATGGGTGCTCATATGGCCGTTGTTTTATAAATAAAATAAAGTCTATTTCCTATTAAAAAAAACAGCTTAATTAGTTCAAATGCAAATTACTTGTTCGATGCCAATTAATATTGGCATGACTCGGCCGGCCCAGCCCTTAAAAATTATAGAGCATTGCTTTGTATCATCCTACACACTACACACCACACACCAAACTATTTTTTATTTTTTTTTATTTTTTTTTCTTAAAACATTTATATTTTTTTATTCATCATCCATATAATACACATTTAATAAGATAAACAAATAAAAAAAATAAAAAAAGTTATGGTGTGTGGTGTGTAGGTTGATGCAATGATTAATTCAAAATTATATATGCAAGAACAATACTAGTCATTCTGAGGGCTCCTGTTGATTTTTTTTTTTTTTATATTTATATCTTGATTAGGAAAGTATTTTTTTAATAATTTTTTAATTTTTAAAAATATTTAAAAGTATTAAAAATGTATGTAAATAAAGAGAGAAAAAAAAAAAGAGACATAAAATACATAGGAGCTCCCAACTGTGACTGTAGTGTAAGGAGAGGTTTTGAATACGAGTAAGGCTACTATGTCGCCCAACATTAAATGTTGGGTGTGCCGCCTAGGTTTTTTTATTATTATTATTTTTATATTTTTAAAAAATAAAAAAATATATTAATATATTTAAAATTATTTTCTTAATTACTAAATAAATTTTTTTTTAAAAAAAATGGCTAGAGGGTCAAAAGTAGAGGGTATAAAAGGCTTAAAAGCTTTTCCCTTTGGATGCTACTACTGCATCAGCATTAATTAAGTTTGGTGGTTTGGTAAAGACTTGGAATTTTCGCCGGTATCGTATAAGTAGAGGGTTTGGATTAAAAATTGAGTGATTGAAAATTAAAAATTAAATAAAATATTATTAATGAAACTTATATTTTTACAAAAGATTTGTATAAAATGTATCTATTTAAGATTTGTAACTACTATTAGTCAATACATATTTTGTATGCAATTCGGTGAGAGTTGGTACTTTTGTGACGGTGATTTTAATTACATCAAATAGGTCATAAATTAAACGAACTCCCTATCTTTTTCCATCGCCAAAATTAAATAAGTTCACACCAGGAATAGTGTGTATCTATCTATATATATAAATATATATATATAAATATATATTTATAAGGAAATATCTGCATCTATGCCGAAAGCTGGCTATTCTCTGCGTGTTAGTTTACCTGCCCAAAGATAAAGTTCGGCCCATTTATTTGACTTTCTTATTAGACCATCTATATCTATATATAAATATATATTTTATATATATACACACTAGTGAATGTTCCGGTTAAGCATTAGTTTCAGGATGTACTTGATATAATAATTTAAATATGAAAAAAAGAGTAAAAAATTTAGTAGTTTATTTATCTGAAAAAAAATATAATATTAAAAAAAATAAAAAATCAATATTAAAAAAAATTCAAATTTCAACAAAATATAAATATTGGTCTACATATATATTAGATTATCTATTTAAATTTACTTAAAGTTAAATTTTACAATGAGAATGTTTTAAAACGTTTCTGTTTTAAATAGTAAAGTCATTTTAATTTTTTAATTTAAAAAAAATTGAAATAAAAAGAAAAGAAAAGAAGTACACTATCAGAACAAATAGGACATGAAAAGAGACATCAATTCATGTGTGCCGTAGAACTATCAAGAAACTTTTGGTAAAACATGATTTTTTATTAAATTCTACAAGAAAACTACACGTCAAATAGTCAAAAATTTTAAAGACCTTTTGATAAAATATGATCTTTTATTAAATTCTACAATGGAGCTATACAGTCAAATAGTCAAGAATTTTAAGAGTCTTTTAGTAAAACATGACTTAATGAAAAAATAATAAAAGTTAACAAAAAATAATAATAAAATTACTATTTATAATTAGATAATCATTTATTATAATAGAATAGATATATATATATATATAAATTAAAATAGATCCTCCTATATATATATATATATAATAATCATGTACTAATTAATCATTAATTATAATTTATGGGTACCGCAATAATCAGCGCCGACCACTAAGTAAGTACTGTCCATTATCATCCAGTGGCGACGTGGTTGCAGCATTGGGCTGGGTCAACCATTGCGTGGTCAAGTAAGTAAAAAGAAGAAAGGAAAATTATGGGTTGGTTTAATTTTAAATTGAATATAATATTTAAATATATAACTCTAAAATAATTAAATTTATCTCAATTTAAAATTTTTTTACACGTGAGATCCATAACTTTTTTTCAACTTAATACTTCTTTACATGCAGCTGTAGGACCCATAATCTTTTTTAATTTTTCATAAATATATTTAAATTCATCTTAACATCCAAACACATCTAAACTTATCTTAGATGAGTTTCACAAAACTTACTCCATCATCTTAATTCATTACTATTTATAAAGACCTTAATTTATCTCAACTCAGTTCAACATCTAAACAGGACCTAAAGATAAATTTGACCTGGTAAGTTAGTATTGATCATTCGAACCAAATGCCTTAACTTAATTGGTGAACTGCATCATCATTCATCGTCATCAAAGATCCCCATCAGTCCATTATACACGTACAGCATCAATCCTTGTTAGTTAGCCTATATATAAATATATATAATATCTGATCATCATGCATGCATGTTTTTGTTCCTGATAAAACCTAGCTATTATAAAGGTAGCTAGATCATAGGATCATTAGTACTCGTAGAAAAAAGAAAGATTAAGGAGAGGATAATTAAAGATTATATTGTGAATTATTCAAAGTAAACAATTACCAAATGAATTAGGTACTGATCTTCTTGGTGACCTTTAATTTTTGTGGCATGGATTGAGAAAGGTAGGCATATCGAAAAAGCGGCAGCTGCATGCATGCTTATAATTCAACGACATCGCTCTAGAAGATTTATTACTGATCAACTACTTCAGTTGACTTGGAACGTAGATATCAATGGGCCGGCCGGGACTATCTACACAAGTACTTGAATACGTATACTTCATGAATATAACGCTAACGGCTCTTTATAAATTATTAAAAAATAAAAAAATCTGTGTTAGATCTAGTGCCCTAAGCTAGCAATCTGGTGAAGAAATGCAGCGAGTAGCTGCTGGGAATTGTCAAAGCAAACGCATATATCATCGATCAAGTGCTAATTAAGATCAAGATCAAGGAGTACTATTGATCAGTTGTTAGACACGTTGGTGTAGAGCCATGTGCTAGAAGCTCTAGGTAACATGTGTGTGTGTGTGTGTTTGTCGTTCAAAACTCTGGAGTTTAAGGAAAGGCCGGATGATTTGTACGTTGTATATATATCTAATTAATTAGAACTTGGAAGCTGATCCTGGCGTGCAAAGAACGGATTCAAAAAGGCGTTCTTCCCTGCTAGCTAGGACAATTTACCAAACAAAGATGCTAAAGTTGTACTTTAGATTCATGGTCAAATATTTTGTCTGTATTTAATTTGAATGAAGTGAAAAAACTAGCTAGGATTTACCTTTTGATCGATACCATTGGTCATCATCATATTCGATCTCTGACCTGGCGGCCAGAACGAAATTATTTAGACATGAAAGATAACGGATCTAATATTCAAATGGGAGCTGATGAGTTTTAATCAGAAATAGTAGTATTTTGGATAGCATATATGCATTTAAAATCCCCAACAAATCGTTACCCCACCACGTCCCCAAGTCTTAATTTGCAACACTTTCTCGAAAGAACAAACCCGCGTTCGCACCCTTTAGTTATATATCTGTCTTATTTTGATTTATCATTGATATTCCCTTTTGTTTTTTACTTGTTGACAATTCCACACGTAGAAATTCCATGCATTAAGAGTCTAGGTGTTAGGTCACCTGTCGACCCTGGTTCCCTTGATAGCGCTCTTTATAAAATCCCACGTTGTGGCACCTCCTTTACACCACAAAACACGGACACATTATAATTCCACCGCTACTCACACTTCCACGAACTATTCCATCAATGGCTGCTTCTTCTTCTTCTTCTTCTCCCATTTTCACTTTAGCTTGCCTGTTGTTATTCATGGGAAGCATCAACGCTCAACTTTCAACTGATTTTTATTCTAGCTCTTGTCCAAAGCTCTTTCCCACTGTCAAATCCACAGTGCAGTCTGCAATATCCAAGGAAACCCGAATGGGTGCCTCTCTCCTCCGCTTATTCTTCCATGATTGCTTCGTCAATGTAAGTTTTTTTTGCTTTTTTTTTTTCCCCCCCAATTGCAAACCGACATTCCCTGATTAAATCATGATCGCGAGGACAGCACGTTAATTATCGTTTTTTTCTAAGCATTTTTCAAGGAAAAAATGATGTTCCATATTTCTTTTGAAAAAAAGTTGATAAAACTGAAATATACATATAAAATAATTTCTTTAATAATAGATGTCATTTTTTTCAAATAGACCACGCGATACTTAGATACCTTAAACTTTATCTAGCATTAAAAAATTTTAAGAGCATATATATAATATAGTTATAGTCACGTATATTAATTTTCACAACCCGAGCTAGCTCAACGTCCAAATTAACTGCCACACATCGTATGCAGCAAAGCCTACTACTTGAAGTCGCCTACATTGCTTGTATATGTCACTAATCAATGTCTATATCTAAGAAGACCGCGTGTTCTTATGTTATTTCAATGTTTAATTGTTGGGGATAATTTTCAGATAACTATGCCGAAAAAGTATTCATTAATTAATTCTGTAAAGTATATAGTGATTAGAAAAAAAAAAAGTTACTTATCATCCTCATATTACATATTAATATGTGTATGTCATTTTTGTCATTCTATTTAAACATATATATTTATGTGTAAATATGTGTATTTAAACATAAATATGTGCGTTTAAATATAATGAGTACAAAAATGACAAAACACATGTTAGTGTGTAGTATAGAGGATGATATCTAGTATTTTTCAAAAGTAAAACTCTGAGTTTTGAGTCCTTTGTTTTTTAATGAATGGTAATAATTCTTTCCGAGAAAGTTCCCGGAAGAGGAAAAGGATGATTCTAAACCCATAAGTCTTTCAAATGAATCATGTATGCCGACATGAACTTTGCTTTACTTTTTTTCCCCCTTTCATGGTTTTTAATATAATTTCTTGATTCAAGAATGAAGCCTATTTATTGCTGGAACATATTTGTTTGACTTACTACGTACCTAGAATATTTTATATATATAAATATATATTTATATATATATATATTGGTTGACTCGCGTTGGCGATCGATCTGCTGGATCAGTATTAGCCCAAATTAACAGTAGATATATAATACTTGATCATCGATGATAGGGATGTGACGGCTCGATTCTGCTTGATGACACGTCTAGCTTGAGGGGAGAGAAGAATGCAGTTCCCAATCGGAACTCAGCCAGAGGATTCAATGTTATCGACGATGTAAAGTCTGCAGTGGAGAATGTGTGTCCCGGTGTGGTCTCTTGTGCCGACATACTCGCCATTGCTGCTCGCGATTCCGTTGTCACTGTACGCATATGTTCATTTGGTCGATTTACCTTTCCAGCTTCCATATTATTCCATTAAATGTCTAGCTAGCTACAGAATAATTCAGGACCCAATATTTATGCATGACATATATATATATATATATATGCAGACAATGGATGACATGTTCCTTTTTTCTTTTTGCAGCTTGCGGGACCCAATTGGGATGTAAAACTTGGAAGGAGAGACGCTAGGACTGCAAGCCAATCTGCTGCCAATAACGGCATTCCTCCTCCAACTTCTAACCTAAACCGACTCATCTCTACATTTCGTAACGTTGGGCTTTCCACCAGGGACATGGTGGCTTTATCCGGTCTGATCTCTCTCTGTCCCCTGTTTTTTTATTACACCGTTCAATTGCACATTATGTTATTGTAAGATTAATTAATAGTACTGTCGGCTTTCCCAACCTTTTTAATATACACTTTGTGAAGTAAATTAGTAATTGTATATTTGAATGTTAAAATCCAACTGATCATTCGTGCATGGGTTTGTACGTGAAACAAGCAGGGGCTCACACAATTGGGCAAGCAAGGTGCACATCCTTCAGAGCTCGCATATACAACGAGACCAACATCGACCCTTCATTTGCTAGAACAAGGCAATCAAACTGCCCAAGAACCAATGGTACAGGGGACAACAATCTGGCACCTCTTGATGTCCAAACTTCAACAGAGTTTGACAATAACTACTACAAGAACCTACTCCAAAACAGAGGACTACTTCACTCTGACCAACAACTATTCAATGGTGGATCCACAGATTCCATTGTACGCACTTACAGCAACAATCCCGGCAATTTCCGCTCTGATTTTGTTGCTGCCATGATCAAGATGGGAGATATCAAACCCCTCACCGGATCAAACGGAGAGATTAGAAAGAACTGTAGGAGGTTGAACTAGACGTACCTAGTAGCTAGGATCGAGTCTTTTGTTCTAGGATTCAGAATAAATTACCCACCCATTTAAATAGAAGCTTTCATTTCAGCATAAAATATAATACATGGTCGTGATGTTTTGTGTGAAACGTATGTACCAGTGGCGATGATGATCACCACTTCATATATATATATATATATATATGTGGTAGAAAGAAACGCTTGATCAGTGTAGTACTTTGGGATCGATCAAGTAGGATTGAAATTAAAAAGAAATTTGTGATTTTCCTTTTAGTACTATTTAATGGAGAGAAGCTAGCTTTTATTATAATGCTTAGTGTGTGTGTGTGTGTGTGTGTGTATAATAAATATATGACAAGATGATTGAATGAAAGTGTGGACAATATTTATCGTCCATACAGTGATGACAACATAGAAATTTCAAATTAGATGATATTAAACTAAATTTAAGATTGTTTTAGATTTTAGTTGAAAAATAAACTATATTTTATTGACGAAATAAAAAGGCAACGTCACATAATTTGGGCTTTGCTGATGGGCTTGATGGGCATTAAACGTAGTTAGTGGGCGAAACTCATTCCAATTGAAAGATCTCATACTGATCTACTCATAGTACACATGGGCTGAGGCTCATTCTTAAATGTTATAGAGCTCATATTCTTTTCTTTTGCAGCCCAATCCCGGTTAGACTCCACACCCTGCTTTCGGACTATTATATGATCTGATCTCTCAAGTCAGGTACAGAACGGAAAATCCAGTTTTATTAGATGCATGGATGAACCCTATTCCTAATTTTGTAATCAGATTGATTAACGGTTTCATCCGTTGATAGATTATTAGAGGCTTAATGTTTTTCTTGGGTTGACTTCTATATAGACTTGATCTACAGTACTTATAAAAAAAAATAGACTGGATCTACAGTAAAAATTTAGGACCCATACTACAGTAGTTTTTTTTTTTTTTTTTGGTAACGAAAGAAAACGAAGCCCAATTTTATCTATATATATAATTCACTAAAAGAAATTATACATTTTTCAGCGCTCAAAATGATTGCAAAAACTCATTTTTGATCAATTTCAGCAATAAGATAAAAATCAACGGAAATGACTTTTTTGTTTGCCATTAAATCGTTGAGAAAACTCAATTGCGGCGATATATTTTGTTGCAAAGAGTAGTAAAATGGCGGAAAATACTCTTTATTTTTTAAGTGATTTCAATTATCATACATTTCCAGCGTGGTAATTGTTGTTGAAGAACATTATTTCCGGCGACATTAAGTTGCCACAAATAAGTTTATGCAGCAAAAAAAATTTTTTACAGCGAACGTTAATCGCCGAAAATGCTATTTCAAAAAAAAAAAAAATTCACAAAGCAGAATATATGTATTATTATATTTTTTATGTACATAACACACATCTAAATTATATTCACTATAAAATTTCTGGATGGCCACACAAAACTCAAGCTAATTGCAACTTAACATTTATATCAAACAATAATCAAGATCTACTAAATAAAAAAATCACCCAAACAAGAAAGAGAGTAAAATGAAGAATAAAGAGTACCTTAATAGAGTTAGGCAACTTCTTACAACTCCACGGAAAAAAGTAACATTTTTATAATATACATAAAAAATTATAATACACATCCAAATTATATGTTCTTGATCAAAAAACATATTGCACGGCTTTGATAAAATTCAACAAAACCAGACTTACATATAATCTAAAAACCAATAACAAATGTCACCAAGGTATTTCAGGGTCTATTGGAGGTGTTAAGGGACTATGACAAGTGGACGGGGCAAAGGGTAAATTATGAAAAGTCGGCTATTTTCTTTTCGAAACAACTAAATCATAGTAGATTGCATGAGCTGTTAGAGGAAACTGGTTTTGCGGAAGAGATTTTTCCATTCACTTATTTGGGGGTTCTGATTATGGATGGAGCTTTGAAAGTGAGCCACTTCGACCAGCTGCTTCAAAAAATAAGCAATAAGATTTCGGGATTGCTATCTCAAGGGGCCCGTCTAATTCTTTTGAGACATGTTCTTTCAAGTTTACCGTTGCATCTATTATCAGTGTTGCATGCTCCAAAAACTGTGATCCGTAAAATTCACAGCATGTTTGCAAATTTCTTCTAGGGTGAACATGATGGTAGGGGAAAAAGGAAGTGGAGAACTTGAAATAAATTGTGTGCCCCCATTGAAGGTGGAGGAATAGGAGTTTGGGATGTGACAGATTTACAAAGGTCCTTTTTTATGAAATTTGGATGGCAGTTAATGTCACATAACTCTCTTTGGGCCAGGTTTTTTCGTGCTAAGTACGTTAAAAAGGGCCATATAGTACTTTGTGAAAACAGAACAGGTTCTATTTTTCGGAAGAAAATTTTGGAGTGTATGCCGGATTTAATAACACACTCTAAGTGGAAGGTCAGGGAAGGAAACATTTCTCTGTGGTATGATAATTTTTTGAACTTAGGGCCTTTGCTAGAAGAGGTAAATGGAGAGTAGCCCATGAATATCAAGTTGCGATATCTAGTGGTCAATGATAAGTGGGATGTGGATAGATTACATTTATTACTAGGAAATCAAAAGACATTGGAAGTAATGGAGGTGATAGGGAACTTGAGGAGTGCAAAAGATATTCTTGTATGGCTACCTGAGAAGAGTGGGAGTTTCTCCTCTAAGTCGGCTTGGGAGGTAGTTACAATATAATTCCCAAAGTTTGAGTGGGCTCGGTGGGTTTGGCATAGTTTATTGCCAAAAAAAATTGTTGTGTGTATGTGCAATGCAACTTTTAGTTGCTTAAGTGTTGATGATAAAATTAGGCAATTAGGTATTCCTCTTGTGTCTGCATGTAATTGTTGCAGGGAAAGGAAGAGTGAAGACCTAGGACATATTCTGTACAAGGGAGAGTTTGCTATGGAAGTATGAAGGGTGGTCTCGGCAGAACTTGGAGTTCCTTTTTTCAGACAGCAAACCTCGAAAGAAAGGGTACAAATGTGGTTTAATAGAACTTCAAGATCATCTCAAATGGGGACATTAATGGGACTAATTCCATGCATTGTGGTGTGGAGGCTTTGGCAACATAGGTGCGCAGCTCTGATGGAGGGGAGATATGAAACAATTGAGGAAGTGTGGACCTCGATTAAATACTGGGTGAGATCTATTGCTACTAAAATGAAGGAAGTCAATAATTTAACAGATACGGATGCTAGTGTATTGAACAGATTAAATATTTCGATTGTGTCTCAAAAGTAGCATAAGTTGAAAGTTGTGAGATGGATGAAGCCTTGGCCTGTTCGGTTGAGATTAAACCTGGATGGCAGCTGCTTTGGCAACCTGAGGCCAGCAGGTGGAGGTGGTATTTTAAGAGATTATTTTGACAATTTCATTTTTGGGTTCTCAAAATTCTTTGGTTCATGCTCCAATAATGAAGCTGAGTTAAGGGTGGTGGTAGAAGGAATAAGGATGTGTAAACAGTTTGGTTACTCTGCTGTTGATATTGAAAGTGACTCGGTTGTTGTAGTGTCTTAGGTCTTGGCTAATAATTGTACAGTGTGGTATTTCTAGGATTATTGAGACCATTTGCAGGCATTGTTGAAGGGATTTGATTTCACTATTCGGCATTTTTTCAGGAAAGGGAATCAAGTGGCGGACTCTTTGGCCAGGAAGGGTGCAATGGGAGATAATAAATTTTTCACGGACAGTTCTCAGCTTTCTCAAATGACTAGAGGATTGTATAGACTAAACAAAATGGGTACAATTTATATTAGAAATAATTTCTGAAAGTGTATATTTCTTGATGGGATATTCTTTTATTTGTCTGTTGGTAGGATAGGTTGTGTTATTAGAAGGTTTTCTTCCGCCATAAGTGAAGGATAATAAAGTTTTGTGGAGGTTCCGTCCTCCTTTTTTTTTTTTTTTTTTTTAAAGGTGCATCAAGGTATGTAAATTGTATTGCTTTGATAAAATTCAACAAAACCTAATGATAAAATTTAACAGAACCATTATTCTCACTTCTTGAAACTTTTCAAAGTTCTAAGTATCTAACTATACCCAAACTATACTTCATATTAGATACCCTTATATATAATATATGTATATATAAATGTAAGATATAATTAATATATGAACTAAACCCTAAAGCTAGAAATACATTCTCATCTCCACTAGTTTAATACATTCTCATCCCATCAAATAAGCAACTTGGCCCCTGTAAGCAAGAAGAAGACAGGAAAATACCACACAAGTAAAGACAATCTAGATAAATAGTATGGATTATTTATAAGGAGCACCTTCAAACAAATACATGAATTTGTTCTCCAAGGAAAAAATGATTTGATGTAGTGTAGAAATAAACTTGTATGGCACGTACAAAGAAGTGACCTAAATCAAAAATATTGATTTTGCACCTACAGCAACACAGGAACTCATTCAATGACAAGAGCAAAAACTAAGTGAAAATAGCCCAACAATAAAGGCACAATCATCAACTTGGCATGAAAGAAAAAAAGTATCCAAGCATAACAAAATGCCAATGGCACCTCCAGCTTCATAAGCATGTGGTGCTGGTGGAGTAAAGAGTTCAAGATTCATGTTCCCATGGGTACACAAGTAAATTATAAGGTTAAGTAAAAATTAAAAACAAAGTTATACAACAATAGCAGTGAGCAAGAGACATGTTCTATAAAACAACTAGCATGTGGTAACTTTAGTAGAGAAAAAGAAGTAGCCGGTAATGATCGATAATTAATTACGGGAAATTATCTTCTAACCAACTTGCACAAAAAATAATAAGATGCCACACTACGTGTAAGCAAAATATTTCCTCCATGGCCATTTATAAGCAAAAACACATCAGAGAAGTTTGAAAAGACCTATTAGTTCCCACCTCACTGACATCTCAAATTTTTTTTTTTTTTTATCAAGAAATAAGATTTTATTGATCATAAGAATAGGTAAACAACTCAAATCTCTTGTAGAAATTACTTTTTTGTGCAAGTACAACTTGGACAAAAAAGTGCACTCAATGGATATAAGATACACTATTTTCCAATATAAAAAAGGTGATACCTCCTCAAATTGATAACAAGTCACATAAATCTACTCAAGTAATTGCCTAATGATCAAGATATAATATTGAGCTCAATTAATTTACTTGGGAACCCCAACCAATAACACCAATCTGTTTAATCCCCTTGAACGCATCCAGCAGCAAAGGGAATAAATCCCTCCCTCCTCTCACAATATACTGCATTAACAATTATATGGCACAAAACTATCATTCACCGTTCTGTTTTGCAAATATATAAAAGTAAAACTATCATTCACCATTAAAACAGAGAATCCTATACATTCATGCACTCGCAAGCCACATATATAAATAGATGTCTCTGCTGCAAAACATAATCGAATTTATTCATGCACTCATAGCCACTAAAGCAAAATTTTTTGTAGAAATTGTACACATCTTAGTTTCCTCTCTTTATAAGAAAACATATGAGAAAATCATCTCATCTCTTCAAGCTATAATTTGCACAATTTATGCTTCTTTTTAACTTCCCTACACTTGGCTACACACCCAACTAAACAAGAATTAGAAGAAAAAAAAAATGTAAGAATAGATGAGGTTGGAAGATACCATGATAGGATTTGTGGTAGAAAATTTCAAAAATTGGAAGTGTGTTGTTGCAGGAAACCAAATGAAAGAGCAGATTTTCCACTTCTAATCAAGGGGACTCAAATTAAAACTTTATATTAAAGTTGGTTGAAACAATAAAAATTAAACAAATGGATATTTGTCTTCTCTTTTCCTCCATTTTGTTCCACCTTTCCAGGAAACCAAACAAAGAAAACAGTTCACGATCAGACCAAAAAACACCTTCACACAAAATATATATTTTAGAGTTATACCACCTAGCTAATTAATTTCATGTGGTACTGCTGATCATGAATTATAGAAAGAAACCATGCATATATGATTAGTATCATCCAAAATGAATGTGTAAGGTTTTGCACAAGTGGGAAACACAAAACCAATAACAAGTGTCATCAAGGTGGTGCTCACAATCATAACACCAACTTCAGCTATGCCTGCAAGAACAAACTAAATTTCATTAGCAGAATTTCATGACACCAACTTCAAAGCCCAATTTTATCTATATACCCTCCATTATGGCAAGAGAAATAAAGGAAAACTAGAGAAAGTAAAAAATGGTGAATATGGACTGTGCATATTCAGCCCTATCATTTACACCATAGCACAAGTAAACCAGCCCTCTCAATTCTGAGAGTTCCTATAATGTCTCTAGTGGCTAACGAGATCTCTCTTATAATCCCTTTGCACCCTGTTTAGCCAAAATTTCTGCAAATTGGTTTGCTTCTTTGGAAATGTGCTTAACTGTAAGAACCAAATCTATGAATTGGTCTCAACCTCAACTCTACTCAAGTTCCACCTTATGCAAACTTTAAAGCCATTTAGTAGATCACATACCTTAGTCATTGTGTTTACGTTTGTTTCCTATCCATAGCAGGCAAAAAAACCTACAATCAAATCCCCTCTTGAGTTTCGAATTACCCCTCCCCGACCACAAATACTTGGGTTGCCCAAACTACACCCATCTACATTCAGCTTGACGAAACCTGATGGGGCAGTCCATTGCAAAACCAAGATTTTGGTGTTTTGATAACTAAGAAAGTGATATGATATGATGATATGATCTCTTTGACCCTACGACATATACATGACCAAATATTTTGATCTTCTTGCATCGATCATCTTGTGTTTGTGATTCTTTTAAAGTCAGTGTAGAAGTTCTAATAAAATTATAAAGAATTGATCATGAGCTGCCTAGTCTAATTTGCGAAGAGGGATCATATTTTTATCGATAGCGACTTTCATTGCATAACAGGGATCATATATGAAATGATATTTCTGGACGTGAATTACAACCAATCTGTCTCTCTTCCATCGAGATTCGAGTGCAGACATGTGCGAGAGAGAGAGAGAGAGATGCCTAGACATTGGTCAAGTGGATTAATTTAGTTCTAATTATTTATTGGTTGCTGTGATCACAGAAGTCCGAAATTTAATTTGCAGCACTTATTTATTGGTTAATGGAAGATCAATAGAAAATGAATTGGCTCCGTGTACGTTGAGATTATGTTAAAAAAAAAAAACGAGTGTTGAGATTATCATGTTATTATAATTGGATTGAACATGATGAATATTCTTTAGATTAGGTTGTATATTCAAACTTCAATTCCTTTCACAGTTCCACTCATCATCATCATCATAAATATTATTATAACATTTTCCGGAGAAGGTACGATGTATATATATATATGTGTGTGTGTGTGTGCGCGCAATATTCCCACCTTCATGATCCCTTTTTACTTGGATCTTATTAGAAATTTAGACGTGAGAAAGTGCTTTAATTCGTATTTTATACTTTTCCCTTCTCTCGTTTACCTTTTTTCTGATCAATCCACATCGCTATATAAAGATATAAATCAACGTCATTGAGATATACACACGCACATATATATATATATATAAATATATATTTATATATTAGCGTTTCAGACTCATGAAAACTAAAATCTAAAACCGTAGTGATCAGTAGCGTATTATTTACATTCTCTCCTGATGATGACAATTATATATAGCGATAAAATTATTTGTCACATTGGTTAATTAATCGATTGGTCTATCTGTTAAATGAAGATAGTACTAATTGCACGCCCAGATTAATTTCATTCATCGTTTGCTAATTATATGCCCCAACTATATATATATATAGTAATTGTAACTATGCCTCCTAATTTATACCACTCACTTAGTTCTTTTCACGCGGTAGTACTAGTACAATATCATATGACTTATTAAAAAAATTAAAAATATATATATTCAAAACAAAAAAAATACAAAAAACTAGAAGAAGATCACCAAAATCCTAGATTTCTTCTACAATTTTATGCTTATATATATATTTTTTAATAAGTCATGTGACACCACGCTATGGTACCACATTAAGGGCAAAGTGAGTGGTATAAATTAGGGAGCATAATGGCGCAATTTCTCATATATATATATATATTACTAATTGGTGTGATCCTAAATTCGAGATGAACCGAAGTGCATAAACCTATGTTATAGTCGATGCTTATTTATTTATTTTTCATTATTTTTTACGATGACTAGGAAATGAATTAATGGTGTTAAGATATAAATTAAATAATATAATCTATATCTTTCTGTCAATTTAAACTTTTGGGACAAGTGATAATTTCAAATGGTATCAAAGCAGAGATCCTAAGGTCGAACCTTGACTCTACACTCTATCTCATTAATTTAATTAAATATTTCACTTTGTGGACTTACTCATTGAGAAGAAGCCTGACTTACACGTGAAGGAGATCAGTGTTAATATATAAATGAAATAATAAAAATTATATTTTCTTATCACTTAAACTTTTGAAACAAGTGATAATTTCACATGCCCATAGTCCAGTTAATGAATTTGGCTTAATTTGTCTCGAAGATCAAATTAAAACACCCGAAGCCTTTTTGAGTTAAAATCATCTGTTTGCACGATATATATGACTACAAATTAAGACATAAATTAATAAGCTCTTAACAATTATATATGATCATTTATGACGCATGCCTGAAAGATGTTTACAACTAGCTAGCTTGCCTTTTTGTTGCTATATGTTGTTGCGCGCATGATCGATAAAATAGATGTTCGTAAGCAAGCATGAGTACTAATCTAAACATGCATGCATGCTCGGCTAATAGATAAGACCTTGGAAATCCTCCCTTCACATGCAACGACAAGTTCGAGATCACTCGTAATAAATGAAGAGCTCGTACTAATCATATAAACAAAACCTAACGCAGTGCATGCATGCATGTCCTGACCTTAATTAACTAATTAACCTAGCTACTAGCAAGCTAGCATGCATGTGTATTTTTCATTCATGAAATTCAATTTTAAAGAAAACCCTTTCCTTTAGAGCAGTTCCCCACCTGATCTCTTATTGCATAAAGGAGGCTAGCATGCTAGAAAAATAAAAAATTCCGTCGATGATTTTTAATAAGAAAAGTTAACCGAGAGATCATCAAGATCGATGTACAAAGACAAAGAAAGGTGCTGCTATCTTAAGCGACCATGACACGAGACCGGCCAAATTCCATCTTCTCTCTCTATATATAATATGGTTTCCTGAGGCTTGAATGAGAAAGATCATGAGAGTTGCATTCAAATAAAAGTCAGTAAATTATAGATCAGAAGATGGGAAATAGTGAAGGCAACGGAATTCCCCATAACTTAATTTCTAATTGCTTATATAATTTATTAGGACGTTTTCTCTTTCCTCCCTCCAGTACAACTGTTGAAAACCACACGCCAAGGAAACCCGACAGTATTGAGAAAATATTAATCTAGCTGGCTAGACCATTGACAGTCCAACAAATACGTATAAATTATCTACTCCATCATGAAGTACGTACGTAGCTTCAATAGTAGGAAGAAGAGAAATTCCTATATAGCTTTATTCTACTTTCATTCTACCAATAACCCTGGCCAGTACTTAACGAAATCTCTCTTGTGAACAATTCTGAAATCATGCGCCAAAGTTATGATCTTCAGGCTGCAGATCGAGTTTTCATGATTCCAATGGCCCCGCTTGGATGCACAGTTCAGATGAGATGAGATAAGATATTTTGAATAGTAGTTGAATAAAATATTAATAGAATATATTTTTTAATATTATTTTTATGTTGGAATTTGAAAAAGTTAAGTTATTTATTATATTTTTATATGAGAATTTGAAAAAATTGTAATGATTGAAATGAGATGAGATAAGATGAGATAGTGGTTTTGTATAAACAAACGGGGCATGTTAACGCGAATCCGTTACAAGCTAGCTAGCTAGCTAGCTGGGTCATCAGTACAACGAGACGTGACAAATTAAGTCGAACTATAAATGCCACATGTTGCATATTTTTCAAATATGATACCAAAAATTAGTACTTAAAGAATGAAGTTTCTAACCTACATTGGGAGCATCAACCATACCTTCTGTCTCCCCTAACTTCAAACAACAGCTCAGATCCTCCAATGCACCACCAACTATCATGTGCAAACATGCATACATGTACTCATGGACCGATCAGGCTGCATGTGCTGTGTGTACTCTACATAGTTTAATACATTCCCAGCACAATCTAGATTAGGACTCACCGGAGCAACTTAGGAAGGCTTCGTAATTCCCAATCCATATGTAGTGCAAAACGGCCCCCGTATGCACGATTTGACTGAAATTTCTTAATTTAGCCTAATTCTCTTGATAAACATAGAACCGGTAGACGAATTAATATATCTATATATATATATATATATAGTTAGGTAAGATATGTATGCGCTAAATTTTGGTGGCTAGAGTGCATGTATATACATATATATACATATAAATATATATATATATTCTCCCCAGCTAAAATTGTTGCTTTCCGAAATTAACGAAATCAGTAATTTAAAAGGAATACGTACGTGACGTTACAATATCAAGATAATGAGATATCCTGGTGATCACAAATAAAATCTGTGATTTAAATTACTATTCTCTTTCCAAAGACAAACAAACAAACAAACGAAGCATCCAATAATATTAGAAACTTTCTTACTTTAGCAGCTTATTCCAGTTCAACTTGATTTAATTCATAAATCATAATACAGAAAAAAAAAATTGAGATTCTTTTCGGTCTAGGAAATTAACCAAAATAGGAGACAATATTGTCACTTGAAATGGTACTATAGTCGGCAGCAGTACTGGTTTGTTGGGTGTAAATAGAAGAAGAGGAGGAAGTAGGAGGAAGAGGAGGAAGTGAGGGCTGTGGTGGCGGAGTTGGTGGAGGTGCTGCAACCGAAACAGCCCCAGAAGAAGTGAGCAAAGCCACATGTTGAGAAGAGGACATTATATTAGCATCCGGCCTGTATTTGTACTTGAGTATCTCGGCCCTTACTGCATTGAGTTCAGCTTGTAAAGATTGAACTTGCTGTTGCAAAGCTGAGATGGCCCCCATGCACCCATAGACCGGGTCTCTCAGCCTCACGTTGGCCTCGTAGACAAGACTATTTGCAGCGTCGGCTCTTTGACTCTCCGGTACTTCCTGAATCAAACCATTCAAGAAACTATTAGTTTCAATCTAGAACGAGTACTAGTGCCTAGGGTTTTTATCAAGGATGACCATCATGACGAATAATTAGGGTTGTCACCATTAGCATCTTTGAGACGTTGCTGGCACCAAAGACCTTGTGAACAGAAGCGAATTTTTGTGGTTCATGGGGGGAGAAGTATGGAGAAAAGGGACATTCTTGGGCACACCTTCGTCTCAAGAGCTTACAAGCAGCGCATGGTGTAATCGTATTGAGGGTTCCAGGTGGACCTAACATGTGTCTTCTTCCCACATGAGAAGAAGCATCGGTTTCTCTCTTGATCCTTTTGCCTATCTCATCAAATCTCTCCCTAGTAGAAACGAAGCATAAGATCATCAAAAATCATACTAATAACCATATCAAAATTACGACTCACGGATATTATATATTGATACCGGAAATTGTCATTTGAGCTCCTAATGCACCGAAAATATAAAGACAAAAATGTGCTGTCGATATAAAAATAAAATAAAGAATCAGAAATCTAGGGTTTATTATCTGTGCAGAGAGAGATTAGTACTCCTTACCTTTCTCTGGACATTCAGGCATGCTCTCTGGGTATGGATGTGGACTTGCTTGCTGAGCGAGAAAGAGAGCAGGTTTGAAGCGAAGACGAAAGGAAAATTAATGAGGGCAGAATAGTGTGCTTAAAAGGCAAGGTAAAGGGGCAAGTGGTCCAGTGTTTATTTATAAAAGAAATTGACAAAAGGGATTGGGGATAAGACAGGCTAAACTAAGAAAGAAGGTAAATTTTGTTTGCTTATTGGTGAGGTACGTGTGGAGCTCCCAGCTTGATGTACGAGGTTTTCAGAAATAGTAGTTTTCCAGGGACGCAGAAGTACGCTTTGACAGAGAGCATCAATGGGGAAGAAACTGAGAGAGAGAGAGAGATGTATAGATGCCAGCTCGGTCCACTGCTTGCTCACGTGTGAGTCCTTAAATGTGTTTTGACTTTTGAATCAACCATCCGAACCAAACCCATTGCTGCATGTGGGTCTTGCTTCTCTCTCAGGGGGGAACTAAATAGTATTATTCTATAATCATGATCAGAAACTGAACATGTTTCTTTGAATCACATTAAAAGACCCTTAATGGTGTGCTGATTACATGATCATATATATGCGTACATTACTTGACATGTTAGTTTCTTGTCAAAATCAAGACCCGCGCGCCTTGATTAAGAAGACCATACCTGGGATCTAGTTACGAAAATGAAATTTAATATCAGCATCAGATCGCCGTGAAGAATCCGCAATCTCTTCTGTAAAGAAGGCCAAGACTAAAATGCAAACCCACTGACGACGAGTACTGCTCCTGCATCATTTTAAAATATCTTTTCATAATTACTAACTTATCAAAAATGGGATCGGATGAGTTTTCTTTTCAAAAAATTACGATCAGAATTGACTTATTTTAAAATAAAATAGTTATTTTTTTAATAAATTATTTGTCAGAAAATAAATATTTTCTGAAATCCAGTGTTAATTCGCCTTATCTGTCTCTTTTTTTTTTTTTTTTTCCCTAAAATCGATTAACATGATTGATCCGGCCAACTTTTAACTGCTCCATTGAATAGCCCGGAAGCTCACGTACAGCCACTAGCTTGAAGGAGGAGCTAGCAGCTTACTACATAAATTAATATAATTACTGGCCTAAGTTTTCAAATGACGTCCAGAGAAAAAGATTGAACACCCAGCTTCAAGATAAGTTGATTGCCTTTAATTTGGTGTTTAAGGGGAATAGATTGATGGATAAAGCTGCTGATTTCAAGACATCTCACCCACATTATCCTATAAGGAAAGCATCGTGGTTAAAGAAGCTTGAATGGTTGTTTTCATTTCAGCTAGCTAATTCAATTTCAGACACATGATGCATGATCGGTCTATATAGCGTTGTCAACGCTTATAACTGTTCGCTCGTCATTCTCTTATTAATCTCTGGTCTA